>RPOG01002156.1:0-105169 GCA_008086565.1 Thalassoma bifasciatum | reverse complement strand
AAATCACTGTACCTTTGTGTTGGCTCACTTCATCTCACATGCCAAAAGTCTTCTCAAAAGTCACAAAACACACCTTCAAAATGAAAATTTACCTCTGGTCTAGAGGTCTTTTTTGACTAAGAAGACCAACAAATAAACATTGCATAAATAGGGCCAACGGATCTCATTGACGTCGGCTGATCTACAATACAGAACTGCTAGGAAAAGCACATGCTTCGAGCGAGAGTTGAACCAGCGACCTAAGGATCACTGCTACAACCATCATCTACAGTCCTCCACTCTACCAACTGAGCTATCGAGGAGGGTGTACAGCACAGAGAGCAGGAGATCCCTTTAACAAGCCCACAAAAAATAAGGAAACAAGCAGGGTAAGGGAAAATCACTGTACCTTTGTGTGGTTGCTCACTTCATCTCAAATGCCAAAAGTCTTCGCAAAAGTAAAAAAAAACACCTTTAAAATTAAATTTACCAGTGGCCTACAGGTCTTTTTTCTCTATGTAGACCAACAAATTAATAGGGCCAATGGATCTCATTGACGTAGGCTGATCTACAATACAGAACTGCTAGAAAAAGCACATGCTTCGAGCGGATGTTGAACCAGCGACCTAAGGATCACTGCTACAACCATCATCTACAGTCCTCCACTCTACCAACTGAGCTATCGAGGAGGGTGTACAGCACAGAGAGCAGGAGATCCCTTTAACAAGCCCACAAAAAATAAGGAAACAAGCAGGGTAAGGGAAAATCACTGTACCTTTGTGTTGGCTCACTTCATCTCAAATGCCAAAAGTCTTCTCAAAAGTAAAAAAAAACACCTTTAAAATTAAATTTACCAGTGGCCTACAGGTCTTTTTTCTCTATGTAGACCAACAAATTAATAGGGCCAATGGATCTCATTGACGTAGGCTGATCTACAATACAGAACTGCTAGAAAAAGCACATGCTTCGAGCGGATGTTGAACCAGCGACCTAAGGATCACTGCTACAACCATCATCTACAGTCCTCCACTCTACCAACTGAGCTATCGAGGAGGGTGTACAGCACAGAGAGCAGGAGGTCCCTTTAACAAGCCCACAAAAAATAAGGAAACAAGCAGGGTAAGGGAAAATCACTGTACCTTTGTGTTGGCTCACTTCATCTCACATGCCAAAAGTCTTCTCAGAAGTCACAAAACACACCTTCAAAATGAAAATTTACCTCTGGTCTAGAGGTCTTTTTTGACTAAGAAGACCAACAAATAAACATTGCATAAATAGGGCCAACGGTTCTCATTGACGTCGGCTGATCTACAATACAGAACTGCTAGAAAAAGCACATGCTTCGAGCGGGAGTTGAACCAGCGACCTATGGATCACTGCTACAACCATCATCTACAGTCCTCCACTCTACAAACTGAGCTATCGAGGAGGGTGTACAACACAGCGAGCAGGAGATCCCTTTAACAAGCCCACAAAAAATAAGGAAACAAGCAGGGTAAGGGAAAATCACTGTACCTTTGTGTTGGCTCACTTCATATCACATGCCAAAAGTCTTCTCAAAAGTCACAAAACACACCTTCAAAATGAAAATTTTCCTCTGGTCTAGAGGTCTTTTTTGACTAAGAAGAGCAATAAATAAACATTGCATAAATAGGGCCAATGGATCTCATTGACGTCGGCTGATCTACAATACAGAACTGCTAGAAAAAGCACACGCTTCGAGCGGGAGTTGAACCACCAACCTAAGGATCACTGCTACAACCATCATCTACAGTCCTCCACTCTACCAACTGAGCTATCGAGGAGGGTGTAAAGCACAGAGAGCAGCAGATCCCTTTATCAAGCCTACAGAAAAAGGAAACAAGCAGGGTAAGGGAAAATCACTGTACCTTTGTGTTGGCTCACTTCATCTCACATGCCAAAAGTCTTCTCAAAAGTCACAAAACACACCTTCAAAATGAAAATTTACCTCTGGTCTAGAGGTCTTTTTTGACTAAGAAGACCAACAAATAAACATTGCATAAATAGGGCCATTGGATCTCATTGAAGTAGGCTGAGTTACAGTACCGAACTGCTGGAGAAAGCACATGCACGAGCGGGAGTTGAACCAGTGACCTAAGGATCACTGCTACAACCATCATCTACAGTCCTCCACTCTTCCAACTGAGCTATTGAGGAGGGTGTACAGCACAGAGAGCAGGAGATCCCTTTAACAATCCCACAAAAAATAAGGAAACAAGCAGGGTAAGGGAAAATCACTGTACCTTTGTGTTGGCTCACTTCATCTCAAATGCCAAAAGTCTTCTCAAAAGTAAAAAAAAACACCTTTAAAATTAAATTTACCAGTGGCCTACAGGTCTTTTTTCTCTATGTAGACCAACAAATAAATAGGGCCAATGGATCTCATTGACGTAGGCTGATCTACAATACAGAACTGCTAGAAAAAGCACATGCTTCGAGCGGGAGTTGAACCAGCGACCTAAGGATCACTGCTACAACCATCATCTACAGTCCTCCACTCTACCAACTGAGCTATCGAGGAGGGTGTACAGCACAGAGAGCAGGAGATCCCTTTAACAATCCCACAAAAAATAAGGAAACAAGCAGGGTAAGGGAAAATCACTGTACCTTTGTGTTGGCTCACTTCATCTCAAATGCCAAAAGTCTTCTCAAAAGTAAAAAAAAACACCTTTAAAATTAAATTTACCAGTGGCCTACAGGTCTTTTTTCTCTATGTAGACCAACAAATAAATAGGGCCAATGGATCTCATTGACGTAGGCTGATCTACAATACAGAACTGCTAGAAAAAGCACATGCTTCGAGCGGGAGTTGAACCAGCGACCTAAGGATCACTGCTACAACCATCATCTACAGTCCTCCACTCAACCAACTGAGCTATCGAGGAGGGTGTACAGCACAGAGAGCAGGAGATCCCTTTAACAAGCCTACAGAAAAAGGAAACAAGCAGGGTAAGGGAAAATCACTGTACCTTTGTGTTGGCTCACTTCATCTCACATGCCAAAAGTCTTCTCAGAAGTCACAAAACAAACCTTCAAAATGAAAATTTACCTCTGGTCTAGAGGTCTTTTTTGACTAAGAAGACCAACAAATAAACATTGCATAGATAGGGCCATTGGATCTCATTGACGTAGGCTGAGTTACAATACAGAACTGCTAGAAAAAGCACATGCTTCTAGCGGGAGTTGAACCACCAACCTATGGATCACTGCTACAAACATCATCTACAGTCCTCCACTCTACCAACTGAGCTATCGAGGAGGGTGTACAGCACAGAGAGCAGGAGATCCCTTTAACAAGCCCACAAAATATAAGGAAACAAGAAGGGTAAGGGAACATCACTGTAACTTTGTGTTGGCTCACTTCATCTCAAATGCCAAAAGTCTTCTCAAAAGTAAAAAAAAAACACCTTTAAAATTAAATTTACCAGTGGCCTACAGGTCTTTTTTCTCTAGGTAGACCCACAAATAAATAGGGCCAACGGATCTCATTGACGTCGGCTGATCTACAATACAGAACTGCTAGAAAAAGCACATGCTTCGAGCGGGAGTTGAACAACCAACCTAAGGATCACTGCTACAACCATCATCTACAGTCCTCCACTCTACTAACTGAGCTATCGAGGAGGGTGTACAGCACAGAGAGCAGGAGATCCCTTTAACAAGCCCACAAAAAATATGGAAACAAGCAGGGTTAGGGAAAATCACTGTACCTTTGTGTTGGCTCACTTCATCTCAAATGCCAAAAGTCTTCTCAAAAGTCACAAAACACACCTTCAAAATGAAAATTTACCTCTGGTCTAGAGGTCTTTTTTGACTAAGAAGACCAACAAATCAACATTGCATAAACAGGGCCAACGGATCTCATTGTCGTAGGCTGGGTTACAGTACCGAACTGCTGGAGAAAGCACATGCACGAGCGGGAGTTGAACCAGCGACCTAAGGATCACTGCTACAACCATCATCTACAGTCCTCCACTCTACCAACTGAGCTATCGAGGAGGGTGTACAGCACAGAGAGCAGCAGATCCCTTTAACAAGCCTACAGAAAAAGGAAACGAGCAGGGTAGGGGAAAATCACTGTACCTTTGTGTTGGCTCACTTCATCTCAAATGCCAAGTCTTCTCAAAAGTAAAAAAAAACACCTTCAAAATGAAAATTTACCAGTGGCCTACAGGTCTTTTTTGACAAAGAAGACCAACATATAAATAGGGCCATTGGATCTCATTGACGTAGGCTGATCTACAATACAGAACTGCTAGAAAAAGCACATGCTTCGAGCGGGAGTTGAACCACCAACCTAAGGATCACTGCTACAACCATCATCTACAGTCCTCCACTCTACCAACTGAGCTATCGAGGAGGTTGTACAGCACAGAGAGCAGCAGATCCCTTTAACAAGCCCACAGAAAAAGGAAACAAGCAGGGTAAGGGAAAATCACTGTACCTTTGTGTTGGCTCACTTCATCTCACATGCAAAAAGTCTTCTCAAAAGTCACAAAACACACCTTCAAAATGAAAATTTACCTCTGGTCCAGAGGTCTTTTTTGACTAAGAAGACCAACAAATAAACATTGCATAAATAGGGCCAACGGATCTCATTGACGTCGGCTGATCTACAATACAGAACTGCTAGAAAAAGCACATGCTTCGAGCGGGAGTTGAACCAGTGACCTAAGGATCACTGCTACAACCATCATCTACAGCCCTCCACTCTACCAACTGAGCTATCGAGGAGGGCGTACAGCACAGAGAGCAGGAGATCCCTTTAACAAGCCTACAGAAAAAGGAAACAAGCAGGGTAGGGGAAAATCACTGTACCTTTGTGTTGGCTCACTTCATCTCAAATGCCAAAAATCTTCTCAAAAGTAAAAAAAAACACCTTCAAAATGAAAATATACAAGTGGCCTACAGGTCTTTTTTGACAAAGAAGACCAACATATAAATAGGGCCATTGGATCTCATTGACGTAGGCTGAGTTACAGTACCAAACTGCTGGAGAAAGCACATGCACGAGAAGGAGTTGAACCAGTGACCTAAGGATCACTGCTACAACCATCATCTACAGTCCTCCACTCTACCAACTGAGCTATCGAGGAGGGTGTACAGCACAGAGAGCAGGAGATCCCTTTAACAAGCCCACAAAAAATTAGGAAACAAGCATGGTAAGGGAAAATCACTGTACCTTTGTGTTGGCTCACTTCATCTGACATGCCAAAAGTCTTCTCAAAAGTCACAAAACACACCTTCAAAATGAAAATTTACCTCTGGTCTAGAGGTCTTTTTTGACTAAGAAGAGCAACAAATAAACATTGCATAGATAGGGCCATTGGATCTCAAACTGCATCCGACTCAATGTCATGGCTTGACGACCTCTTTCGTGTACGTGTTCGCCCTCAACTTGGTCGCTGGATTCCTAGTGACGATGTTGGTAGTAGATCAGTCCTCCACTCTACCAACTGAGCTATCGAGGAGGGTGTACAGCACAGAGAGCAGCAGATCCCTTTAACAAGCCCACAAAAAATAAGGAAACAAGCATGGTAAGGGAAAATCACTGTACCTTTGTGTTGGCTCACTTCATCTCACATGCCAAAAGTCTTCTCAAAAGTCACAAAACACACCTTCAAAATGAAAATTTAGGAGACCAGATCTCCAGAAAAAACTGATTCTTCTGGTTGTTTATTTGTAACGTATCTTTCCCGCTAACCTAGAGTAACTGCATCCGACTAGATGTTATGTCTTGACGATCTTTTTCGTGTACGAAGCTCGCCCTCAACTTGGTCACTGGATTCCTAGTGACGATGTTGGTAGTAGATGTCGGGAGCTGAGATGGTTGACAGCTATAGAGGAGGGTGTACAGCACAGAGAGCAGCAGATCCCTTTAACAAGCCTACAGAAAAAGGAAACAAGCAGGGTAGGGGAAAATCACTGTACCTTTGTGTTGGCTCACTTCATCTCAAATGCCAAAAATCTTCTCAAAAGTAAAAAAAAACACCTTCAAAATGAAAATATACCAGTGGCCTACAGGTCTTTTTTGACAAAGAAGACCAACATATAAATAGGGCCATTGGATCTCATTGACGTAGGCTGATATACAATACAGAACTGCTAGAAAAAGCATATACTTCGAGCGGGAGTTGAACCACCAACCTAAGGATCACTGCTACAACCATCATCTACAGTCCTCCACTCTACCAACTGAGCTATCGAGGAGGGTGTACAGCACAGAGAGCAGCAGATCCCTTTAACAAGCCTACAGAAAAAGGAAACAAGCAGGGTAAGGGAAAATCACTGTACCTTTGTGTTGGCTCACTTCATCTCACATGCAAAAAGTCTTCTCAAAAGTCAGTTTTGTGTGGAAGTTTTACTTTTAAATGGAGACCAGGTCTCCAGAAAAAACTGATTCTTCTGGTTGTTTATTTGTAACGTATTTATCCCGGTTGCCTAGAGTAACTGCAGCCGACTAGATGTTATGTCTTGACGATCTTTTTCGTGTACGAAGCTCGCCCTCAACTTGGTCACTGGATACCTAGTGACGATGTTGGTATATCTACAGCTCCCCACTCTACCAACTGAGCTATCAAGGAGGGTGTACAGCACAGAGAGCAGCAGATCCCTTTAACAAGCCCACAAAAAATAAGGAAACAAGCATGGTAAGGGAAAATCACTGTACCTTTGTGTTGGCTCACTTCATCTCACATGCCAAAAGTCTTCTCAAAAGTCACAAAACACACCTTCAAAATGAAAATTTTCCTCTGGTCTAGAGGTCTTTTTTGACTAAGAAGACCAACAAATAAACATTGCATAGAAAGGGCGATTGGATCTCATTGACGTAGGCTGATCTACAATACAGAACTGCTAGAAAAAGCACATGCTTCGAGCGGGAGTTGAACCAGTGACCTAAGGATCACTGCTACAACCATCATCTACAGCCCTCGACTCTACCAACTGAGCTATAGAGGAGGGTGTACAGCACAGAGAGCAGCAGATCCCTTTAACAAGCCTACAGAAAAAGGAAACAAGCAGGGTAGGGGAAAATCACTGTACCTTTGTGTTGGCTCACTTCATCTCAAATGCCAAAAATCTTCTCAAAAGTAAAAAAAAACACCTTCAAAATGAAAATATACCAGTGGCCTACAGGTCTTTTTTGACAAAGAAGACCAACATATAAATAGGGCCATTGGATCTCATTGACGTAGGCTGATATACAATACAGAACTGCTAGAAAAAGCATATACTTCGAGCGGGAGTTGAACCACCAACCTAAGGATCACTGCTACAACCATCATCTACAGTCCTCCACTCTACCAAATGAGCTATCGAGGAGGGTGTACAGCACAGAGAGCAGGAGATCCCTTTAACAAGCCCACAAAAAATAAGGAAACAAGCAGGGTAAGGGAAAATCACTGTACCTTTGTGTTGGCTCACTTCATCTCACATGCCAAAAGTCTTCNAAAGCACATGCACGAGCGGGAGTTGAACCAGCGACCTAAGGATCACTGCTACAACCATCATCTACAGTCCTCCACTCTACCAACTGAGCTATCGAGGAGGGTGTACAGCACAGAGAGCAGGAGATCCCTTTAACAAGCCCACAAAAAATAAGGAAACAAGCAGGGTAAGGGAAAATCACTGTACCTTTGTGTTGGCTCACTTCATCTCACATGCCAAAAGTCTTCTCAAAAGTCACAAAACACACCTTCAAAATGAAAATTTACCTCTGGTCCAGAGGTCTTTTTTGACTAAGAAGACCAACAAATAAACATTGCATAAATAGGGCCAACGGATCTCATTGACGTCGGCTGATCTACAATACAGAACTGCTAGAAAAAGCACATGCTTCGAGCGGGAGTTGAACCAGTGACCTATGGATCACTGCTACAACCATCATCTACAGCTCCCCACTCTACCAACTGAGCTATCAAGGAGGGTGTACAGCACAGAGAGCAGGAGATCCCTTTAACAAGCCCACAAAAAATAAGGAAACCAGCAGGGTAAGGGAAAATCACTGTACCTTTGTGTTGGCTCACTTCATCTCAAATGCCAAAAGTCTTCTCAAAAGTAAAAAAAAACACCTTCAAAATGAAAATTTACCAGTGGCCTACAGGTCTTTTTTGACAAAGAAGACCAACATATAAATAGGGCCATTGGATCTCATTGACGTAGGCTGATCTACAATACAGAACTGCTGGAGAAAGCACATGCACGAGCAGGAGTTGAACCAGTGACCTAAGGATCACTGCTACAACCATCATCTACAGTCCTCCACTCTACCAACTGAGCTATCGAGGAGGGTGTACAGCACAGAGAGCAGGAGATCCCTTTAACAAGCCCACAAAAAATAAGGAAACAAGCATGGTAAGGGAAAATCACTGTACCTTTGTGTTGGCTCACTTCATCTCACATGCCAAAAGTCTTCTCAAAAGTCACAAAACACACCTTCAAAATGAAAATTTACCTCTGGTCTAGAGGTCTTTTTTGACTAAGAAGAGAAACAAATAAACATTGCATAGATAGGGCCATTGGATCTCATTGACGTAGGCTGAGTTACAGTACCGAACTGCTGGAGAAAGCACATGCACGAGCGGGAGTTGAACCAGCGACCTAAGGATCACTGCTACAACCATCATCTACAGTCCTCCACTCTACCAACTGAGCTATCGAGGAGGGTGTACAGCACAGAGAGCAGGAGATCCCTTTAACAAGCCCACAAAAAATAAGGAAACAAGCAGGGTAAGGGAAAATCACTGTACCTTTGTGTTGGCTCACTTCATCTCACATGCCAAAAGTCTTCTCAAAAGTCACAAAACACACCTTCAAAATGAATATTTACCTCTGGTCTAGAGGTCTTTTTTGACTAAGAAGACCAACAAATAAACATTGCATAGATAGGGCCATTGGATCTCATTGACGTAGGCTGAGTTACAGTACCGAACTGCTGGAGAAAGCACATGCATGAGCGGGAGTTGAACCAGCGACCTAAGGATCACTGCTACAACCATCATCGACAGTCCTCCACTCTACCAACTGAGCTATCGAGGAGGGTGTACAGCACAGAGAGCAGGAGATCCCTTTAACAAGCCCACAAAAAATAAGGAAACAAGCAGGGTAAGGGAAAAGCACTGTACCTTTGTGTTGGCTCACTTCAGCTCAAATGCCAAAAGTCTTCTCAAAAGTAAAAAAAAACACCTTTAAAATTAAATTTACCAATGGCCTACAGGTCTTTTTTCTCTAGGTAGACCAACAAATAAATAGGGCCAATGGATCTCATTGACGTAGGCTGATCTACAGTACCGAACTGCTGGAGAAAGCACATGCACGAGCGGGAGTTGAACCAGCGACCTAAGGATCACTGCTACAACCATCATCTACAGTCCTCCACTCTACCAACTGAGCTATCGAGGAGGGTGTACAGCACAGAGAGCAGGAGATCCCTTTAACAAGCCCAAAAAAAAATAAGGAAACAAGCAGGGTAAGGGAAAATCACTGTACCTTTGTGTTGGCTCACTTCATCTCACATGCCAAAAGTCTTCTCAAAAGTCACAAAACACACCTTCAAAATGAAACTTTACCTCTGGTCTAGAGGTCGTTTTTGACTAAGAAGAGCAACAAATAAACATTGCATAGATCGGGCCATTGGATCTCATTGACGTAGGCTGAGTTACAGTACCGAACTGCTGGAGAAAGCACATGCACGAGCGGGAGTTGAACCAGCGACCTAAGGATCACTGCTACAACCATCATCGACAGTCCTCCACTCTACCAACTGAGCTATCGAGGAGGGTGTACAGCACAGAGAGCAGGAGATCCCTTTAACATGCCCACAAAAAATAAGGAAACAAGCAGGGTAAGGGAAAATCACTGTACCTTTGTGTTGGCTCACTTCATCTCAAATGCCAAAAGTCTTCTCAAAAGTCACAAAACACACCTTTAAAATTAAATTTACCAGTGGCCTACAGGTCTTTTTTCTCTAGGTAGACCAACAAATAAATAGGGCCAATGGATCTCATTCACATAGGCCGATCTACAGTACCGAACTGCTGGAGAAAGCACATGCTTCGAGCGGGAGTTGAACCAGCGACCTAAGGATCACTGCTACAACCATCATCTACAGTCCTCCACTCTTCCAACTGAGCTATCGAGGAGGGTGTACAGCACAGAGAGCAGGAGATCCCTTTAACAAGCCCACAAAAAATAAGGAAACAAGCAGGGTAAGGGAAAATCACTGTACCTTTGTGTTGGCTCACTTCATCTCACATGCCAAAAGTCTTCTCAAAAGTCACAAAACACACCTTCAAAATGAAAATTTACCTCTGGTCTAGAGGTCTTTTTTGACTAAGAAGANCAACAAATAAACATTGCATAGATAGGGCCATTGGATCTCATTGACGTAGGCTGAGTTACAGTACCGAACTGCTGGAGAAAGCACATGCACGAGCGGGAGTTGAACCAGCGACCTAAGGATCACTGCTACAACCATCATCTACAGTCCTCCACTCTACCAACTGAGCTATCGAGGAGGGTGTACAGCACAGAGAGCAGGAGATCCCTTTAACAAGCCTACAAAAAAAGGAAACAAGCAGGGTAAGGGAAAATCACTGTACCTTTGTGTTGGCTCACTTCATCTCAAATGCCAAAAGTCTTCTCAAAAGTAAAAAAAAACACCTTTAAAATTAAATTAACCAGTGGCCTAAAGGTCTTTTTTCTCTAGGTAGACCAACAAATAAATAGGGCCAATGGATCTCATTGACGTAGGCTGATCTACAATACAGAACTGCTAGAAAAAGCACATGCACGAGCAGGAGTTGAACCAGCGCCCCCAGGATTTCTGCTATAACCACCGTCTACAGTCCTCCACTCTACCAACTGAGCTATCGAATGGGGTGTACAGCACAGACTGCAGGGGATCCATTTGACAAGCCTACAAAAAGGCCAACAAGCTGGGTCAGGGAAAATCACTGTACCTTTGTGTTTGCTTTCTTCATCTCACATGCCAAAAGTCTTCCCAAAAGTCACAAAACAAACTTTCAAAATGAAAATTAACTCTGGTCTAGAGGTCTTTTTTCTCTAGGTAGACCAACAATTAAACATTGCAAAGATAGGGCCATTGGATCTCTATGACCTAAGCTGAGCTACAGTACAGAAATGCTGGAAAAAGCACATTCCTCGAGTGGGACTTGAAAGAGCGACCCCAGGATAACTGCAATAACCACCGTCTACAGTCCTCAACTCTACCAACTGAGCTATCCAAGGGGGTGTACAGCACACAAAGCAGGAGATCCATTTGACAAGCCTACAAAAAGGGCCAACAAGCAGGGTCAGGGAAAATCACTGTACCTTTGTGTTGGCTCACTTCATCTCACATACCAAAAGTCTTCCCAACAGTCAAAAAACACACCTTCAAAATGAAACATCACCTCTGGTCTAGAGGTCTTTTTTATCTAGGTAGACCAACAATTAAACATTGCAAAGATAGGGCCATTGGATCTCTTTGACCTAAGCTGAGCTACAGTACAGAAATGCTGGTAAAAACACATTCCTCGAGTGGGACTTGAACCAGCGCTCCCAGTATTTCTGCTATAACCACCATCTACAGTCCTCCACTCTACCAACTGAGCTATCCAAGGGGGTGTACAGCACAGAAAGCAGGAGATCAATTTGACAAGACTACAAAAAAAAGCCAACAAGCAGGGTAAGGGAAAATCACTGTACCTTTGTGTTGGCTCACTTCATCTCACATGCCAAAAGTCTTCTCAAAAGTCACAAAACACACCTTCAAAATGAAAAATTATCCCTGGTTTCGAGGTCCTTTTTCTCTAGGTAGACCAACAATTGAACATTGCATAGATAGGTCCATTGGATCTTATTGACCTTAGCTACAGTACAGAACTGCTGGAAAGCACATGCTTCGAGCAGGAGTTGAACCAGCAACCTAAGGATCACTGCAACTCCTCTACAGTCCTCCACTCTACCAACTGAGCTGTCGAAGGGAGTGTACAGCACAGATAGCAAGAGATCCCTTTGACAAGCCTACAAAAAGGCAACAAGCAGGCAAAGGTACAGTCACTGTACCTTTGTGTGCAGTAGCCGATTTTGTTTTTTGGGCAGCCTGATGCCAATTCAGTGTGGGTTCACTCAGGTTACACTTGTCGCCGGTCGCTGTCGGACTAAACCATTTTGCGCCTCCAAGAGGGGGCTTCCATACTGTCCAATATGTTGGGAGGACTGTGACATAAAGTTCATTCTCTCAGCTTTTGTTATCAATTCATGAGATAAAGCATGACACCAATTAATTGGTTGGCCCAATTCATTTGAAAAAAAAAAGAAAAAAGAAAAGAGGATTTTCATGGGCCCCTCTCTCTACTCTGGCCCTGGGTTTTCTGGTCCACCCCCACCCCCCACCCCCCCCACTACCACGCCCCTGTCTGTCACTTTCATAAATTCCCTTCATAGTCCAGATTAAGGTGCTAACTCCATTCAACACAGAAAGGTTAGATCAAAATTAAGAAATAATACACTTTTTATTTACTTCATTTTGCTTTAGCAGTTCGTCAACAAGTGATTGTGTTTTTGAAAATGTAGTTTTTATTGTATTGTGTGAACGCATCAACAAGGCTCTCAACCTGAAAATTAGAAAGAATGACAGAATATTTTCCAAAGAGGCCTCAGCATAATGGCACATCTTCTATTTATGTTTTTTCTTTTCAATACCCTCCGAGAATAGCATGACGTGCAACGTTAGTGAGCACAGCCAGTCCAGGAATAGACCATCACACTCCCAACTGGGTTGTTTAATGAGGTGCATGAAGAGTTGAGATGAGACAGGGGGTTAATTTATAAAGCAGGAAACACAGAAACGGAAGGACTTTCCCCTAGTGTGCACCCCACACTCCTCCTATCAGTCACACTCTACTGTCTCTCTGTGGCCTGTTCATGCTCACTTTGTCTCTGTTTCAGACCCATTATTTTTCCTCTCCACTCTGCTTTGACCTCCATCCCTCTTCTCTTGAGCTCTGATTGCTCCATCGATCCAGTGTTGTGTCTGTCCTTGTCTCCAGTAAAGGACTTGGTGTGCATGGGTCATTTCTGACAAGAAACAGTTCCCCTTGAGTTTCTTTTTTCCACCTAGGTCAAACTGGTGTTTTCACTGCAGCTGATGGTAATCCCACCAACAAATTCTTTTTTACTCAGGGATTATACTGCCTGTCTTTTTGCCACTTCAATAAACTACAGCCAGAACTTAATGGCATCTGGAGGCACAATTTAGAAAACTCTTCTCCCAGATGACGAACCTCTTCTTTTACGCTCACTTTTTCACTGAGTTTAAACCATGAACAGTTATATTCCAAGATTGTACCTGGAAGTCTTGTTTCACTTCTAATCCACCTTTCTAAATCCTGACATTGTTACAGATACTTTTGTGTTAGTATTGGCTGATACTGATCTGATACTCATATTAATTCTGCAATTTCTATTCCGTCATATTACGTAGTGAGGCACCAATCTCATCCTCTGATGTTCTTTTTCAATACGAGGGTTATGCACACTGATATAAACATTTGACGATTATATATAGATTTAGTTTAAGATTTAGCATTTAGATGCAACATGCAAAATTTAGATATAGATTTAAGATTTAAACTCAAATGTAATATTCAGATTTAACATGTAGTGTTGGATTTAACAACTGATGTTAACTCACAGTCAGCCCATCTTCAGTTTTTAGCTGAAAAGGTGATAATGTAGAGCATGTGGCGA
Source organism: Thalassoma bifasciatum (assembly GCA_008086565.1). Lineage (NCBI taxonomy): Eukaryota > Metazoa > Chordata > Actinopteri > Labriformes > Labridae > Thalassoma > Thalassoma bifasciatum. The sequence goes on along the minus strand of RPOG01002156.1, from coordinate 91,414 downwards.
TCTTTTCTTGTGTGCTGATCAGTACATCAATCCCCATCGATGTTTTTATTTAAACCCCAGAAAATATTCAGTTTCTTTTCCTAGCAGTGTCTCCATTGTGCATAAATGAAAGTAAGCTTTTCAGTGTTGCCTCACGCTTAATTCAGTTTTTCCTCACCTGCTCCACCCCACCTCACGAGTAGGTCACTCAGGTCTTCTGACCAGGGCTCGCTGGTTGTCCCTAGAGCTTGTTTTAGGGCAAAAGGTGGCCACGTTCTTGAAGTGGTGGGTCCAACATTTGATTGGAATTATCTTCCTGTAAATATTAATAAATGTCTCTTTTGTCACTTTTAAAAAGCTCTTAAAGACACAGTTAATTTGAGCAGGCCTTTCACCTCCTTCTACAGATTAATGTCTTGATTGTGGAATTGTTTGTTTCTTTTATGTTTGATGATTTCATTTTTAATGTTTTATGTCTTAATGATCTTGTTTTAATATTTTTCCTGTGAACCACTTGGTGATTCTGTTCTAAAAGGTGATATACTAAACAAAATTCATTTACATACTTAATTAGTAGTTCTGGTTTACAGGGAACACTTTCCCTCATACTCCAGTGAAACAATGCAAATCCCAATGCATTGACAGTTTTAATGTTAACTTCCCAAGATATGGCTCTCTACAGTCCCACATCAGCAGGTAACAGCTTAAAGAAGAGAGGATAGGAGATTCTTATTATTAATGCTTATCATTTTTCAAGATCAGAGGAAAATTTCCACATGTAAAAATCATGATACGGATTCTTTAATAGTACAATCACGCAAGCACAGTGGAGAGACTGGCAGGGCTTTGGGAGAACAGTTATTCTCTGAGGACCTGTGGATGATCTTCTTTAGAAGTCATGAGAGTGGAAAATAAAACAAGCAGGAAAACAAACAAGTAGCTGCTCCGAGATTCTAAACAAGACTGTGACCTTCATTACAGGGTCACTCATAAAAAAGAGTAAGTGAAGCCTTCTTTGTATTTCTATAACAGTACAATCAAGTGCTTATTCACTACTGCACAATGCTGTAAATGTTTTAAACCCAGTGAGAGTATTTCATTAGACTGTATAACATCTAGCTGTGGATATCAGGAACTCTGCCGTACTTGTCATGGCAGTATAATCCTCTCAGGCTTACAGAGATGATCTGTTGTGAGGATCAATTCCCTGTGGTATAAAGGTCATCAGCACCCTTGGTTAAAATACAGTTCAGTGACCCACCCTCCAATGTCATGAACCAGACTGTGACATATTCAGAGCATCTTCCTCTTAAACTGTAACAGTTTGGATTCACAACGTACCTGAGATTTTAAAACTTATGATGCATGATATATGAAGATCTATGGCAAGATTTTTCTCAGTGTTGGTATTCTTCTTAAGGCATGAAAAAATATATGTTTTTTTCTATTTTAAATGCTTGATTTTTTGGATTAGCGTTTGGAGATGGACAGATGGATGGATGGATGGATGGATGGATGGATCAGAGTTTAAAAAGCTTATCAAAATCAAATTTAATAAGATATTTCATGCATAATATATGCCAAAATATATGTGTTTTGCAAAGCTGTAAAAGGAATAATCATTCATGGATTACCAAAAAAAAAAGGTTTGAGATAGTGTGTTTTTATTTGGAGTCACTGCATTTGTGAGACAATGACTTGAATAGCTGTCCACTGTAGTGACCGCTATGTGCCAGAGGGTTCAAGGATTTATACTCTTTGGTTTTTGTTTAAATAAAAGTAAGTCCCACCAACCATTAATAACGACATAGTTTTGACTGTCAATAGTGTTTCAATACACAACGGTTGGTCTTTCACAAGAATCAACGTTTTCATACAATGGCGTATGTATCTGTCTAGCACATTATATTCAGTTTTGACCACTTCAGCAGCTGGAGGCTTTGCAGGCAAACTTTAAAACAACTTCTCTGTCCAAAATTTTTAAACAGATTCCTTGCTGGAAAACTTGGTAATGATATCTTTCTACGTTGCAACAGACTGATGATGCTGTGCTAACTTTAGATGGTAGCACAAACAATATCTTGTCCTTTTTTATGCTTCAGATATTTCCTTATGCAAACTAATGAGAGAGACCACATAATGCGCCTGGGCAGAATTCCCTGTAATGATGGATGCTTTGTTCTGTTCAGTGGTAAAATATAAAAAGGAGAAAGCTTGCTTGTGACAGCTGCCTCAAAGCAAAAAATCTTGGCTGCTTAGTTGTTAACGGAGAGCAGAAGGGAAGTCAAAGACAGTATGGAGCAGAAGCTGGCCAAGCTGTCCAAGAATCAAAATCAGATTTTCCTGAAATACTGTTTGCATTTTGCTCCTTTTTATTCAAGCATATCAAAGAGTGGACTAGCATTTGAGGTCATGCTGCACTACAAGGATGAAATATGAAGCTATAAGCATGAAGTGAAACAGATTATCGAGCAGGTGAATGTTTTTAATATGCCTGAGGCTGAGAAGAGCTCAGTGGGAATCAGTCAGCCAGATAGCCTGGCTCTACATGGAGAAGGTCATCAAGCTGAGATGGGAATAGATTCAGCTGAGCTCATTCTGAGGTTTCTATTTATAGCTCATCATCAGGCGATTAGTCCCTCAGCTATTTACCTAGTGTGAATATGATCACAATTTAATGAACATAATGTAACAGTTCAACCCACGTTTCTACAACTCTTTTATCAAATTTTGTCATTTTTACGCACTCCAAACATGTTCCACACAGAGCCTTTATTTATTCAACTTAAATTGATACACAGTGTTATAGACCATGCATGTAAGAAAAAAAGAGGAGTCTAAAACTGGGTGAAATATTCTCATCGAAAAGCTTCAGGCCAAGATTTCTATGAACAATGTTCAGTCTAACATCAGCTTTAGCTCCATCTACTCCCACAGACGGAAGTTTTTTCTGGAAACATAAACCTGAGCCATAAAGGAAGAAACATGCAGGTATAACGATGAGGCAAGAAAGTACAAAAACATACTATAACACAAACACCAGCTGGACCACATGATGAGTAGTCCAGACTACAAATGAAACTGGACAGATTTCAGACCTATAACTTAAAATTAATACAGCAGTCAGTTTATAAATAATGGTGAGAATAATGGAATAATGATTGAAGGAAATTCACAGATATGTTGTATGATAAATAGGTTATTGCATTCTCTTTTGCCCAATTCCATCACAACCCTTCAAGTTCCAACTGGATTTTGTTTACATGCAAAAGTCACACCACAGTCATTGTGTCGTTGCCTCCATCTGTGGTCTCTATACACAGCGGCGCAGCAGTACACCGCTCACTAGGACTTCTCAACATGCTTCTTCTTCTGGAACTTCCTGAACTGGGACTGGATGGCGACAGCTGCCTTCTCAGTCTCAGGGTCGTCCATGTCGATGTCAAAGTCCTCTGGGACGTCCGTCTTGGAAGCATCTAAAAGGCAGAAGAAATGACAGATGTGAGTCGTATGCTTCACAGACTGATCTGCGTCACAGGTCATGTGGCCAAGTCTCTCCCTTGAACAACAATCTTGACTTAGTAAGTAACAAGGCACAGCAGTGAAGTTGGTAAGACTTCTCATAATGCTGAGGAACAATGGACTCACATAATAATGCTTTTAGTTTCTCTAAAGCAGAACCATTTCAGTTAATACAGACTCATAATGACAGACCAGCCCTTCAATGCAACGCTGCTTTCTGGACTTCAAGATGTTTCACCTCTCAACAAGAGTTTTTTTTAGCTCCAAGCTGACTGGTGGATGGTGCTGGAAATATAAACCTCTGTGAATCACTAGCATACTAGTGGTTACTGAAATGCAGTGGACTAAGGTGTTTTTAAAATGTGCCAGTAACAGATGATGTTTCAACAAACAAAACATACGACATACGACTGTTATTGTCAAAGAAAAATTAGAACCAACTTTTGCTTGAAATCAAAGGAATATTTGCAAAAATCAGGGGGTGGGACTCCTGAGACCTGAGCTTTTGTCTGGTGTGCATTTTATACTTTCTCCTTGCTATTTGGGATCAGTAAGATCTAAAGTAGAAAATAAACTTGGTGTTATCACCAAAAGATGATGTGGGCAGTGTCTCTAAATGGGTCAAAGTTTTAAAAAATGAGGTGTCATGGGCCTGAGAGGCAGAAACGTAATGTTCTCAATGTGGACGCAGAGTCTTAAGAGGTTGATGTGCATTTCATGTTTTCTGTTATTGCAATAAACACACATGCATTTCAGTGATAGTCTAATTTGGAGCTGGATTATAGTGTACTAATGGCAAGAAACTTGTTGATTGAGTGAGTACCACAATTTATTAGTTGATTCTTTGACAAGTTATTTATTTCACACGTGAACAACATCCCAAGGGAAGCCTGCACAGTTGTATCTCAGGTCAGAGACCAGTGAATGAATTTATCTGCAGCTGTTAATCCTTTGTGGAGCTTAACCAACAGAGAGCAGGAGGACATGGTCATAATCCTTGTTGAAACCTTTGACTGTTAGCCAACACAAGCAAGTTAAAACACGAAGTATGTTTTCATAGCTCGATTAACCTTTTAGAAAGGTTGACTTTTTTCATGGGGAAATTTCTTTGGTTGAAAAATTCCACTTATTATGAAACAAAAATTATGGTTAACTACATTATACATGAGTGACCATTTAATCTGTTTGACACAAGAAACAGGAGATGTAATATAGCAGTTAAGGATCAGTAAAATTAATGTTTTTCATCATGATTTCTTTCTGTTACCTTGAAAGGGAGGTAAAGAGAAGAGAAAAAGCAGAGGTGACTTGGATGGACTGAGCAGCGAACCGTCAAGTTTCACTGAGACCAAGCTTCAGCGCCTGTCTTTTTGTTCAAGGAACAAACACTACCTTTTGTATGAAGCTGACTCCAGTTTTTATTTGATACAGAACTTTCTCAGGGCGCTGACACTTGCTGCTTTCATCCCAGAAGCATTGGTTATTGAGTTGTGCTCAGTAACATGTCAACACCAGACATTTTTATCATCTTTGATAGAAACTGTTGACTTGTGTGAAGAAAAGATGTCAGGGCTGTCAGAGTGATGAGTGCAGCCGCTGCTCAGCATGATCTATTGTTAGATGCTGGAGAAAATATTGCAAATACTGCAAAAAAAAAAAACAAACCTTGAGTTTCTTTGTCTTAGATGGAACCTTATGGCAAAGGATATACCTTTTGGTTCATCAAACTTGTGTTCAGTATGCTTGAAAAAATAATTCCAGATGATTATAAAAGAGTGAAAATTTGGAAACCATGGAGTCTTGATAAACACAAATCAGACAGTGGTGACAGGTTGAGGATAAGAAAAGGAATCCTTGAAGTATTGTCAGACTGAACTGTTCAGAAAATTGAAATAAAACCACTAAGGAGGAAACACTGGTGAAATCCAGATGCTGATGTACTGCTGTGTTCAATATAACACCACAACTTGCTGTATTTGAGTGCTACAGTGTGAGAACAACTCAACTCCCTTTTTTATCGTTATTATTTTCTACAAAATGTCCTTTCATTTTCTATTCTACACCTCCTTATAATTCAGGCAATCTCTTCTAGGCAGAATTGTATTTAATCCATGAATCTTTACAGCTTCCAGTAGCTGTAACTCCTGATGCCGTAGTTTGGGTTGTGCTTGTTTTTTTTTTACATTACCAGCTAGACAAAGTAGTTTCATAGTTTACATGGTGTTTAGCTTTCTGTAAAATGTCTTGAAGCTGCTCTGGAGCCTTGAGAAAACTGGTCCATCATATTATTGAGCCTTAAACACTAAAAAAAGAAGTATTGGCTTCATTTAAAATTATCGACTGGTTCCATGTCAATATGTTAGGTTGGTTTAAAGCAATACTTTTCAGGGTAAAAAAAAGTTGAACTTCAAATGATTTCTTTCAACTAACTCAATCTATCAAGATGGAACCAGCTGACAATGAATTAATTCAAAGTCTTTGTTTTTTCTTTTTTGTTTGAGTGCAAGGATTTGTTGAAGAGGGACTTTTTGACCTTCAATCTGGAGAGAGACAAGGCTACAAGTAGAATCTGGTTTCATTGATGGTGAAGTGCTAATAAAAATCTCTTTGTAAAAGATATACTTCAGTTTTTCTTTACTTTGACATTACTTTGCTACATATTAACAGTATATCTAAGACTTCGAACTATCATTACAGGGCTAGTGATGTCCAGTGATCAACAAACACACCAAGTTATTAACATTTCGATTTATTTAAACTGACTTACTCTCTTTGGCTGTCAACCAGTTAAATGCAGATGAAAATAATTCATTACACCGAGAACAGAAAAAGACTTTGATTACCCTTTTCTTTCAGTAGTGTATGAACTGTGGGGTTTTTTTTCAGAGAACAGGAACATTTCAGATAATGAGAAAGCATTTATTTATTTTTAAAGAACTACCTTTGTAGTTAAAAGAAAATTAAATGATCTGAGAACTCTTCTGTAACATTATTAATAACTAGAAAAGGCGACATGAATGCCAGAGGGGAGACAGCTGCTTATTTCAGAGGGGGATTGCTCTTTGAAGTTCATGTTGTACAGTCAAATAAAATTATGTGCTCATAAATGGTAAAGCAGAGCTCTGAAAACAGCTGCTTAAAAAAAAACTGTCCTCTTTACCACCACATTCAGTACATTTTCATGATTGTTTTTATTGTGTTTAATCCTTTTTTTCTATCTAAAGCACAAAAACTGGGAGCAATTTCTCAAGTTATTAATTTTCTGCTTTTCAAGTTAAAAGAAGCTTCAGAAGCTTCAGCTTTTGGACTCTTCAATGACACAAAAATATTTTTTTAACAGAAAATGATAAGAAAGTTTTCTACAATCTAAAAGGAAGAAATATACAATGGTTCAAAGTACAACACACAAATTATATGATACAGTGAGGGTTGGAGAAAGTCTTGAGTGTTTTGTTCTTTACACTACGCACCATCCCTTACAATGAATTTGCAATCTAATGTTTGGAGTCAAATGCTGGTTTGTTTTTTACATTTGAGAGGTTTCCAATGATATTTGCAAAAAATAGAGGACAAAAGAAATGATTTAAACAATCATTTTCAAAAAGTAACTGTTCAGGGAAACGATACCAGTAAGAATACCCTCCATTTGTCAGGATTTTTCAGCATCTATGTTGTAAAAACAGAAAAGGCTTAATTTTTTCAATATTCTTTTTCAATATACTTGCTTTATCCATGTTTTAATTTTCTCGAGCAGCTCACATCTCTGTGAATACAACATTCATCTTTCAAGGCTGAAAGAACTTGCAACGGAAGCATTTGTGAAGGATAGAAGATATATGGTTTCTTTTGTGTGTGTTTGCGTGTGTGTGTAAATACTGTGCCTGCCAGTGATTGTGTGTCTACAGTTCAAAGTCATTGTGTGAAAGTCAAGAAAAAATACCAGGGACCCTGAGGCCTTGTAACACCAGAGAGGGAGCAAAGCATGAGAGAGACAACAGAGATCAATACATAAACCCACATGAAGGACAGGTTGGTATTGATCGCAGCTGTGTGCTCGCTTTTTGGTGTGTCAACTTTTGTTTTGCCTTTGGGAGGAAATGTCTGCAGAACGTTGGTCCCACATAAATAATATAAAAATACAAAACCAGAGATTTTCAGCAAACTACAAAGCCAATGCATCTTTCAGCTCTCTCTGGCACAAAGAGCTTTTGAAAAAGAAAAATGATGATGATTTACAAACAACATCTGACAGAATAAGACAAATTCATTACAGCTATAATTGAGTACAGTGAGGCTAATTAAAAAGTGTTTGGAAAATGGGTCATCTTCACTTTGAGAGCTTGGCACAGGCTAATTATAAAAGGATGACTTTGATCTCTAAGGTGAGCCAATTTGAAATTACGCCTGTGCCGGTTTGGAACGGATGGGGAGGTGCTGTTAGCTCGGCAGTTTCTGTGTTGTTCTTTGACAATTCTCTGCAAGGAAATGGAGCAGACGGTGATGTCTGTGATGCCATGCATGAATAAGCAGACGATTATTTCACATACGATAACATCATACCAAAGGGTTATGAACGGCTGGCCTTAAATGTTCCAGTCAGTACAGTGTGTGTGTGTGTGTGTTTGTGTGTGTGGACAGTACAGCTGCATGTAAAGCTCGAGTGCACCCATGTTGCCCAGCTGTTGCAGTGACAGAGCCAGTTTGCTTCCTGCCTGGACACATAAAGGTCAGCAAACATATGGAGCATATGGCTCAAGTGTAACACATCTGGACTCCAACCATATGGACCAATGTCACAGGAGATGCTTAAAAACTTATTTTAGAGGGCAGAAATCCAGCCAGTTAATGTGTCTTGAATCAGTAAAGTGAAATGATAAAATAAATAAATTCAATCATGTGCCAGACCCAAAACATTGCATGACCTCCATGCGTAGAAGCTGGTATAATTACAAGAAAGATATGACTTGTGCAATGTTCTTCCAAAAACTACTGAATGATACCTTTAGTGTCCCACATTCTGAGCTTCTCTGATGTAGTTTTACTATTTTCATTTATTACTTTATAGGAAGACCCAAAAGTGCTCTGGAACGAGACACAGTGATACATGAAGTCAGACTGATTTGTCTTCAGTTGATGAACATTCAGTGTTGTACTGTCATTCGCACAATGAAAACCCCATCCTGTAACTGCTGCTGTCAGGTAAACAGCCTTTTTTTTGCATCTCTGAGGTGTATCACACTCACATGCACCCATACCTACCAAAATAAGTCTCGAAGTATATGCATACATCTCTCTGTGGCAAACCTTGAGCCTGTGAGAGGTTTTCTCCAAAGACTGCAGCTGTGTGTTGAGGGGATGTGAGTGTGGGCGAGAGTCAGTAGCAGTGTTACTCCCTTCTCACCCTCTCTGACAGCTCGCTCTCTCTCTCTCTCTCTTTCTCTGCTTCCGACTCTGCTTTGCATTGAAAGGCATGCTTCAGACACACTGGGAAAGCAGTATTTTCAAGAATCAAATTAATTGTCAAGGTCAGACAACAAAGGAGTGCTTTGAATGCGTGTGTGTGTGTGTGTGTGTGTGTATGTGTGTGTTGTGTGTGTGCATATGTACCGGTATCTCCTTTCATTAAGAGAGCAGAAAGGTAGTCCTGAAAATGGACAATTGGCCTCTCTCACCCATATTTCAATGGCGTGAGGTAATATGGCTCCTTGTGAATTATGATGATACGTAATGTTACTTGGAGGTTACTATGTGACTTTTTTTTAAAGTTCATTGGCTGTATGAGCGGGTTTGATGTTCATAAATGTTCTCACATTTTTGCTTATCTGCTGTGTAGTTTCTATGTCCATTTATTTATTTTACAGAGGCAATGAAAATTGCTTTATACCTCCCTATATTCTTTTAGGTTTTGGCTCTTGTTTTTTCCTTATTAAGAAATCCATTAGTTATTTTTCAAAATCTGTTAAAAGGTGCCATCTTTCAAATATTTTATTTCACTCCAGCCTCTGTTAGTGACTGATGAAAGTATATCTGCTTAGCATTGGAAGAAAATTGGCTCAGTATCCTCCCAAAACCCTCAGACACTGGCTCTTGCCACAGGGGATGCAGCACAGAGGATGTTTTGTTGTTAGGTTTGGTTCTAGCACCCTGGGGCTTATCCTGCTATAACTCTGGCTCAGCCTCTGGAGGTGAAGGCTGACTAATACCCAACCTAACCAAAGCTTTGCTCCAGCTTCATGACTCTCCTGTTCCTTGCAACCCTGACAGCTTTATTCACCCTGGAGTTCTTGTTGCAGCACTTGTAAATCTCCTTGTTCTTTTGAGTTCAGGTTTCTCCTGTTGTCAAACTGGTCACTGTCATTCTCTAAAGGCTGCGGGAAAGCTTTGTTCTAAAGCCCACTTGTCAAATGCGTATTGCTACCCTCAAAAAGTTCAGTTTGAATGGCTGAACTCAACTTTGATGAGACCAAAGAGTGTAAAGAAGCAACAACTCGCTATTTCATAACTGATGGGAAAATAATTTTAGTGAAACTGAACTGATTCAGCTGACTTCTAGTTCTAATGTTTAACCTTTTGTTTTTGGATTTTATTTTTAAATATTTTTTATTTTTGCTCTTAAAAGGAACAGACCTATTAATCAGTCAATCAAAGCAGAGAACATTGCAGTATTTTGCAAACTTGGTACCATGGCCTGGATGATTTGTCACACTTGAAACACTTTACAGATTCACAAATTTCATTGCAGTTAGTTATATTTAGACAAACTTGTTTTTATTTTTATTTTTTTAATTTCTCACTTTTTTCACAAATGGGTGAAAATTAACACTGATTGTAGATTGGTAAGTCACTGATTTAAACAATATCTTTGAAATTTCTCCAGAAATCTAATTGAAATCTAAGTTTTTTTTCTACCTGATTATAAAACTCCTGAAACTCTGAACAAAAATACATGTTTTTTTGTTACCTTGTGCTCCAGATGTCTTGTTGTTACCAGCAGCTGCTCCAGATCCTTGTCTCTGCAACATGGAAACCAAACAGAAATCATGAATACCGATCCAGCAGACCTGAACAAAACAGCATACAGCTTCACACAACCTTGTAATCTTGACCACATGGGTTGAAACACGCTGCTGCTCCGTGTTTCCAACTAATTAAGCTCTGAACTAATAATCATTTTGACATGTACTCAAGGCTTATCTGTTAAAACATTATCTAATGCTGCCATCCTGGAGCTTTTTAATCAGTGGAGTCATTTTTTTCTGTGCACTACAACATGCAGGGGGGGACCCTGCAGGAGAAGGACAACGTAGGAGTCAGAGAAGAAAACATAGACTTTGACAGGAAGTGAAATAACAAATCATAGCAATCTACTACAGTTTGGCACTGTGACACCACAAAGGACAGAAAATGTGAACTGGAATCAAAATGAATTACCTCTCACCTTAATGAAAAAAGAACCTTACAGAAAATGTTAGCAATCAAATCATTACCAACAATCTTTTACAGAATTGCTCTTCCCCCAAAAATAGCATACGCTCCTCATCATATCATCCTATTCTCAGTTTCAAACATGATCTATTTGATTTTTGACATATGAAAATATATCACAATTTAAGAGTGAAAAAAATTCCCGGAGCGCTAAGTCTCATGCTGTAAAAGTTCTTGCTGTGCACATTGATTTTCAAAAAGTGTTAAATGATTAAAAGCAACACTCGGAAGATATAATACGATCATGACATCATTATACAAAGGCATCACTTCTTTTAGCTGTCAACTCTCATTACCCAACATTTCTATCACCCCCGATGTTCTAAACTTATTACACTGTAAATAAGCAGTGATCGCTAATGAATAAGCCCATTGTGACACAGGGAATGTATGATGAACCTATTTCTTTGGAAAAAACGTGTTTGTGTTTGAGCTGGTTAAATTTGTGGTGTCACTTGGCAAAGATATGTTTTGATCAAACAGATAACCTCTTGGATACCATTCAATAAAAATTCATTGGTAAGGCATGGACAAAAAAAGATATCAAATCAAATCAAATGTTTTCATTTAACTAGCTTGTATCTGGCTGTCTCAGGGGACTTTCAGCCACTTTGTTAATCCTTGTTCTTTCAATGGTTCCCCGTCAGGTTATGTCAGAACTTTGCTTTAATAGTTGAGAAGTTGAGAAGGCATCCTGCAATGTGTCCTCTTTTTCCAGTTTCCCTTTCTGCATTATTAATCCAGTTCTTTTTCTTTCAATGGGTTTCAAACAGTGTGTGCTGTGCTTTGATGCTGAAGAGAGGGGTGCATGGTGGTGGGAGTAGAGGCGGGGCTCACAACACAACACAGTGTGTCTTTTGGGAGAGGAATGGTAAATTTAAGGGAAGCCTTTGCTGCTGTAAATAAACTTACTTCATGAGATTTACGTATACAACAGTGCCATTTATGTTTACCTATCAGGCCAATCCAAACTGTCTATGCATTTCAGGAAAAACATGGTGAAAGCAGGAAGCTTCATCAGAAGTCTTTGTGGAGTTTCACATTGCACTCATACAGTATATCAGCGCTCCCCCACAGCCCCTTGCAGCTCCAAACAAATTCCAGCACTAGATAAGAGCAGTTTTGTTCCTCCCTGTCACTAATCCCAGTTCAAAGAGAGGAGTCAAGACTCTGCATCAGCCCCTTGAAATGGCCATGAAATGAAACTGTTGCCTTTGCTGGTGCATCAGTGGTTTCTCATCACAACACACTAGCATGTTTAAAAAACAAACAAAAATCAAATGTAGCGGCAGCAGGTTGAGAGAGGAGACCAGTCGGTCAAACCTACATCAGCAGTCTGCAGACAAAACTGCCCTTAAGCTCATTTGGTTGACTTATTCCTGCACAATGTGTTGATGCTGCATAGCAGCATTGAAATGTATGAATTTTGTTTATGCTTTTGCATCATTTAATTATCCCCACCACCCAACAGCAAGATTCAGAGACATAAGAGACTCTTACAACTGTTGTTGCTCATTCTCAGAACTTTTTTTTGTTCAGTAAAGACCATTTCCATAAAAAGAATTGTATGTACTGAGTTAAACCTGGCTGTATGGCTCTGCCCAGGGTGCTCCCCTCCTTTCCACATGCTAATGTGGAGTGTCATAATCTGAGTTGGGGAGAGCACACCTCCGGTTTCTTACATGTGCATATGTTTAAAAATGCTGAAGCTGGGAGGACAACAGCAAAGACCCCCAGGGGTCAGAACAGAGCGTCAGCATTAGTGACTTTAAGTTGACATGGGTTAAGTCAGACACTGCTGAGGTGGAGGTGGGTTGCAAAGCATTTTGCAGGAGAAGTAGCAAGAAAAGTTTAAGTTTAAGCAGATCAAATTTAACACTCCTTAGAAGCAGTTTCTGTTGACTGACTTAGAAACATGCTGCTCTGAAATAATCCACTAGCTCTGTGGCTCATCAGGTTACACTTCTGTTTAACACAAGACTTCCTAGAAGTCATTTTCTTTGAAAGAGAGCGCTGCTCAGTGCATACAGGATGGAAACCTTGAGAATGCAGAGAGACAGCAAATAAAAGCCCAAGTACATCGGATGTGTCTGGATGAGCAGCCCTGTAAAATGACTAATACAAACTAAGATTGTTTGTATGTTTTACCCCTGAATAAGAAAGTGCTGTGACAAGTGAAAGGAGACAAGGCAGGAGAACAGGAGAGGAGAACTGACAGCTTCTTAAAAAACTCTGCCCAGCCACCTATGTTCTGGCCTTAACCCAGTATGTCCCTAAATCCCAGAAATACCCCTGTTGTGTACATCAACTTACACTGTCTACGTGTTCATTCCAGCACCTTGCAGGAGAGCAGACAGCAGCAGTTGCGAGAATCCATGAATTAGCCTCTCCTCTTTCTTGTTTGTGCTGTAAAACCTTAAACCTGTTGACTCCTGGACCAGCTCAGCTCACTACACCAGTTTGTTGTTGCAGTGAAATTTATATATATATAATTTATATATATTTCTATATGGTTTTAACACAGTTTGCTTTAATTTGAAAGTTACTGGGTATTTTTCTGGTGGTTCTTGATTGTTGCATATCCACTGAGACCTGCCGGCGTTGGGACGCAGCCAGTCCACAAGAGAGCAGATCCTTTGTAACTTTTCAGATTAACTTGAATGGAAACCAATCTGATGTGGTACCATGAAAGGAGTGGAGCCAGATCAGAGACACATCTGGTGTATTTGGGCTGTAAAGGAAGGATAACTATGGAGCTGAGCCAAGTGCAAGTTGCCATAAAATCAGCTCCATGAATGAGATTACTGAGAAGGAAAGGTTCTATCCCCACACTGCACATTAATATGCAAAACAATAAGCACACCTGCGAATATAATGTGGAAAAACACATGCACACAATGTCAAGAGAGACAAATAGCAAAAAAAAACAAACGAGCGGCATAAAACAAATAACATGATGTTGAGGAGGGAGATGAAGAGCAGAGAGATACATACTGTGGATCTTATTAATGATCCACAGACTCAGAGGAATACAAGGTCAGCAGTGTGTTGATGTATATTTTTTCATGTGCCTTAAGGTAACCAAACACACACACACACACACACACACACACACACACACAACAGCAGAGCTACTGTAGCATACTGCTTGCAAACTCCACAGTGGCTGCATTTGAGTTTGTGCTTCCAGGCTTTCAATTAGGATACTTCAAGGGATACTTCAAATATAAACACACACAAACACACGCACACACACACACACACACACACACACACACACACACACACAATGCATCCAAGCACACACTTTCACTTTTATGGTGTGAATCAAGCAGAATAATAGAAGCTTCAGTGAGCATGCATTTCGAGCACGCTGCAAAGCTGAGCAATGTAAATGTGTTGCATCTCTGATCAGGCTTTCATCAGGGTGTGGAGAGGGAAGGGATTGGAGATGTTTTCAAACAGAATCCTTTGAAATATCCACCACTTTTATTCTGTTGAGCATAAGGCTTTATTTCCCTTGCTCCAAGCCAAACTTGCTTGTCTGCCTTACAGAAAAGAAGGCTGGAGGCTAGACTTCAGACTAACTGTTTGAGGGGTTTTTTCATCTTGGTTAAAGTTAACCAGACGGTTTTTGTGCAACAACACCTCGTTTCTAGCAAAACAAAAGTGACATTGGGTAAATAAAGTACCAAACATGATATATTCATCTTGGACTGGAATTACTGAAAACTTGAATCAAGATTTATCACTGAAACAGAGGAAGGGATTGATGTTTGAAATGTACTATTCCACCTTATCAATATGTCAGCTTAATTTTTTTTTAAATTGCATTTGCATCTGAAAAAGACCTTCACAATGTAGAGAATGCTCCTGGCTGAAGGCCGCTCAATAAAATAGTGTATGCTTTTTGATCCTCTAACCTCACTCTTCTCCTGCCTCCTCAGCTCTCCAGAAAACAGAGCGCTCATCCTCTCTGTGCAGGCAGTAGGAGTGGAGCACGAGTTAGTCTCAGTGTTCTTTTTACTACATGTATGTCAGTGTGTAAGTGTGCGTGCGTTTGTGTGTGTGTGTGTGTGTGTATGATTGCTACAGACCACTCATCTGTATGAGCTCCATTGGCAGTTACATAAACCATACTGTCATAAAGGCTTCAGGCCATACTGAAACATTGCCAAATCAGTGCTGGGTCAATAACTCCCTACTGCAGATTTTTATTTATTTATTTATTTATTACTCTATTTTATTTTCTTTGTTGGGCAGCCAGTGAACGTCAGGTTAAAAGTTAGGGGGAAGTTCTTATTGTTGCTGTGCAGAACACAGGTCAGAAATTACCATGGGGTGCAATTACTTTTCTTGGAACCTTTGTAATTAGAAAAGGAGCAGTTTGACCTCAGTAATTAAAGACAGGCATGGAAGGCATGAAAAGCCTGAAATGAGGTTGAAGTGCATAGCACCTGAAGCCTGTGTCACAGCACTATTTTATCCTAAAATAAATGATTTGGTGTATTTTCTGTTGTTAGATCTAAATAAGAAACATAGCACAACAGTCAGGGTAATCTACCTAATTACAGGCAGAGTTGAGGCTGCTTTGCTCACAACTACGGTGTACAGTACTGTATCCGTTATTTTAGCTGTGCTCCAAGTATGCAAAACACATCCTCTAAACTGCTTGGTATAAAACACAACTTAAGTATAAAATTAACTTAACTTAAGTGTGTTTCATCAGAAAAGTCAGGCCAGAGGCTGCCTCTTGGTAGTGTCCCCGTATCAGTACAGGATTTAAACAGACAAAACTGAAGATATGATTCTTTCCTCTACAATCAGAATGAAGAACACATTATTTGCACTGGAAGAACATAACCAGGATTCACTGACGTTGCACAGTACGAGAGCACCAAGTTGAGAGTAGTAAATGTAGTTGGCTACTAAACTACTGTACAAACTCACATAATTTGCTTGTTGTCGTGTTTCAAACAACAGTGATATGTAACTGTTGATAAGTCCATTATCTTGTCACTTTGTATCTGGTAAAATGTTTTCTCAAACAAGGAGAAGTAGTTCTTTTAAAAAAAAAAAAAAAAACTGATTTACTCCCACTTTCACTTTCAAAACAAATACACCACAATAATTTGCGGGAGACCTCCAGCTGAAGGGAGTCGCTGCAAACCACTTCATACAGATTCTCCTCAAGGTCACTTTGAGTGCCTAAGTTTTCCCTGAACAGTTGAGTCTTCAGACATTTCTCGAAAGTAGGAAGGGACTCCATGGGTTAGTAGCTCATAAGGTAGCGCGTCTCTAACCTGCACCCTTTCTCTGCTGTCTGGGGCCAAAAGACAATGCTGACAGGATGAATTCTCATGTTTTTTACTCACACTCACACACACCTGTATTTGGGCTGTGTGTAAACTGCACACTCTCCATATCCTCTGCGCCAGCCTCAGTAAACTCTGTTAGAGAGAATAGTTGTCAGGAGCTAGTGTTCAAAATGATCTCCCTCCTCACATATCAAAATATTAACTATGCTTTAGCCAAGCAAGAGAAACCTCTTTCTCGCTCATTTTTAAACAGACATCAGTCACTGTGATGCACACAACCGTAGGTGAGAAAGGCACTCAGCTGTTTCTGCTTCTTTTATATTTCTCAGAGAAATTCTAAGTTAAAAAGCTGGTCAGCTGTAATGAAAACTAGGGAGTCACTAAAATAAAGAGCTCTGATCAAACTGTTCACTGTGACCGAAAGGATTTTTCTTTTTGAATCCAATATTTGATGGACTTCACCATGCAGCGGTAACACTGTTCATATAAAGTAGTCAACACCAAACAACGAAGCTCTGAGCCTTTGTATTCCAAATAAAGCTGAAAACACTTCAGACGACCTTCAGTTTCTTTTTTATTGTTGTTTGGTTTTTTTTTAATTCCTCTTAATGCAGTTGCTCTGGTACGAAAGCACTCGATTTCCAGACATTTCAATGGAAAATGCCCAGAGGGAAGGAGGGCAAGATGGGGAGAGGAAAAAACCACATTACAGCTCCTCTTCAGATTATTTGTTACACAACATAATGAGCCTTGAATTCGGCAAGCTTATACTTACTGTGTCGCTCTCATTAGCATGGGTGTCACCAATCTTCGGGAAATGGTGCGCTTACTCTGGGAAGCTATAAGGTGCTGCCACAGAGCACATTGTCAGGATAAAAGGAGCAACAAACTAGCTAGCAGGCCAGTGAATGGATGAGGGGGTTGCATAATTTGGGTGCTATCAGCCAGATGATTAACAGAGTAAGGAACATGTTACACATGTTTTTTCTATAGAACAGATTAAACCAAGAGTGGACAGCTTTTTATACTTTTACATTTTCAAAAAAAGACCATATCTGGCTCCTCTAAGCCCGACACACATCAACTGTCCGTTGTTATCAAGCACAAAACGATCTGGTTTCGAGAATAAGTGGGTGTTTTAAGGTGGTGTCCGTGCATTACTTCTTGTCCTGCTCCATCTGCTTTTTGACAAAAAGAGGATGGTTGCATATCTGCTGTGACCTGTCAGAGTCAATAAGTCTGGAATAGTGGATTGAGTTGACTATAATAATATATAATTATGATGACATTAATAAGTTGACACATTGACTTGAATGGAAACTTAATCCGGTGCTGTAATGGAGTAGAGCTGGACCAGTGTGATTTGACATAAGCAGTCATACATACTCATCCCGATAAGTATCAAACACACTTGAAAATGATCAGGACAGCTCTGACAAGTCTATCAAGTGACTGTGGGGCTTGAGATTGATCCGTCACCCGCTCACACAAGAAGATAATCTGGGCCTGAACAGGATTTCTCTGCGGATTGGGTCAAATCAGCCCAAGAATCTTGTTGTGTGAGCCAGGATTAAGCAAACCCTGGGGCAGCTTGTTTGTAAAGAGTATGCAATCAATCCAAGCAACTAGAACAAATCGCTGCTTGACATACCATACTCTGGTGCTGAGTGAGGTGGTTAGCATAGAAATAGCAGTGGGCTAACATTGCTCATTATTCAACGCCAGCTGGGGCTTGGAGCAGCACACACATGGCAGGATTCAAACTTTTGTTTTCTTTTACAGATTTGCGTATTTGAACAATGCTTGATTTTACCTCTTCATAAGATACTTAGTTCTAGTGGCTGGTCACCCCAAGCATAACTACACGTCATTTTCTTTGACTTGGTTTATTTACGTCTAAGAATTTTCCATATCAAGTTCTGCCTCTCTGTACCACCTGTGGACGGGTCAATGACGTGGCAACTACTTTTTCTGTCTAACTGAATTTTTCTGTTGAAACAATGGCCAAATATACATCCTTGTTTTTAGAATTTTATAAATTGCTTTTTCAAAAATCTTATCCGTCAATGACCCAGAAACATCAAGAGCAACTTGATATTCCTCAAGAGAAACTTATGATCTCCCTGTCACTGGGTTTATCTCCTCTATCTATGGTACATGGGATGCCAAAGCAGCCTGTAAAAGTAGATGAGAATATGAAAATCAATACTGTGGTACCAAAAGCTTCTTAGTTTGTTAATCTGTAATATCTGATTTATTTGCCCAGTGTAATGCGATGATGTTTGAGGCCATTTCCGTTGACTCAGCAACACTAAACATTCTGGGCTCAGGATGCTAAGACCCAGAGAGGGTTGGCATGTTTGTTGGCCAACGACTCTATTGCTCCAGTCCAGTGCCAAGCAACCATCAGCTGCAAGGTGGGTCCACGTGACACTGAGAGCACTTACTTTGCATCCAGGCGACCCAGATAGCTCTCTAGTCTTCTTTTATGGGCCAAGCGGCAGGAGAGTAAGTTTGAAAATGAACTGAAAAGAGCAAGGTGATCAAATTAAGACCCTACTTATGAGGAATGATGAATCCATCCTGTGCATGTGCTGTGCCACCTGAGAATATAGACACGTTTCTACAAAACAACCCTCCCAGGAAGCAGGAAAAGGTATTAAATATGATAACATCGCAGGGATTCTGGAGAACTTCCCCTACCCCCTACCCCTGTTTCCCCATCTGATTTATTGTGTTCACAAAAGAGAAAGCAGCCTGGATGAAGATAAAGGATGCAGATCTAGGAAAATAATCCAAGAATTTTATTTCTGAGGTTATTTAAAATTTTGGCAGCTTGCAGAGTCCAAAAGTTCCCAGCCACATTCAGTGGCCATGAAGAATTGGGTAAAAAAGCAGAACTGGGCCACAGACAATTCAAGCAGAAAGAACATATGGCCAAAAACGCCTCTTCTTTTCAGTCTTCAAGAGCAGTGCAGGAATGAGTCTTTGGTCTATCAGTGAGAAACTGTAGAAAGCAGCAGAACAGTGAGGGACAGTACACGCCAACAAACTGAAATGCAGAAAGAGCTGAAGAATCAATCAAGGTTTGCTTTAAACACCTCTTTCAAATCTCCTGTGAAAATATCCTCAGACTATGCAGTGAATTTGTAGCAATGCTGCAGAAAGGATGTGTTTGCTTCTGGCTTTGCTCTACTTGAAAGAGAGTTGCTCTAAAGAAAGACGATGAAAATCTCCTCTCGGAAATAAAGATCCTACAAGTTCAACAAATTGTTCTTTTTCTCTCCATTTCTGAGAAGTGATATATCTAAGATCATAAACAAGAGTATGAGTCTACTGGGTAATCAAAGACACTTAACTGTTTCCATAAATTGCCTCATCTGTGTCCTTCTCAGTAAAATCTAAAGTGACACATGATCAACTTGGGTTAGCAGCTTCTCTGTCATATGATGTCATCAAGCACATCTGTAAGACTCTGTATCGTCAAAAAAAAAAGAGACCAAGGGAGATCACCAGTAAAACCACAGCGCATGCACCCTAGCCATAGCCAATCTTCTTAGTTAAGCCTGCATTATGCTTCTGAGCCAAATCAACACCCTAGTAACTTCTGCTCTAACTGGTCAGCTTGGCAGCATCATATTCATGGTATTGACAGCATTTTGAGGATACTTCTTCTTAGGTTTTACATCCCTTCTCCTCAAACATCACCTTTCTATGCCTCCATGCAATGATTACTGTATAGTGGAAAAATGCATTAGCTCCTATTAGAAATAGAAATAACCAGCAGAAAACAGAATGCAAACACAAACAGGCAATCTAACTGATATGGACCACGCTGCCCACAGACGTTGTGGCAGAATGTTGCAGAGCGTTGTCGACAAATCTACATACAAGAATGTCTCTACTGCACTGTTGGTAGAAACACAAACTTGAAAGACTTATATTTCCATGACTTGTTTAAGCAGTGCTGTAAATTAATGATACTGCTACCAAACAGTTGTATTTATTATGTGATAGTCTAACTTTTTAAGTCTAGATACCGATACCCTGACTTTGGTTTCAACTGATACCAATACCAGTGTTAAATTTAAGGGTGTCTCAATACAAAATTTTCACTTCCGATACCATAACAATATTGAAGTCTTGTGTATTGGCTAATATCAATATTGATCCGAAACAATATCGACTCAAATGGTGTGACGTGGCAGACACAGGCACTGACACATATATGGAGGCCTATAGATTACGATTAAACAGGATTATTCCCGTAAAGGTGACATTTGATTTTTTGGGGGAAAATCCTGCAGACCCTTTAAATAAACAATTCATTAGATTAATTTTCTCTAAAGAACACAGTTTTTAAAAGACTTGATTGTACACTTTGGCGGAAAGACAGTGACAAACTCTTTACAGAGAGTAATGAGGGAGCGTAATTAAACCTGCTGGATGAGGCTACAGGGGAAACAACAATGAATTATTTTTCATCACAGATTCAGCTCTGAGGTAAAATGAAGCCGCAAGATTGAATGTGTAAACCAAATGACTACTATTTATCAGGGGCAACAGCCCAATTCAGAACCAGATGTTCTGCAGGCATTACGTCTGCTCATGTATGTCAGCACAAACCAAAGTCAGGAGTAAATTCTCTTGAAGACTTATGCCTCATTCTTACCTTATGGTTTACCCAATCTAGACATCTGAGCCAAATCTTACATCGGGAAATACAGATTCATGCTTATTATATTATATTTTATTTTTTCTATCTTAAAAGTATTGTGATTTTTTTAAGGATAAAGGTGGTGAAAGAGCGATACAATAGACCTTTCCATTTTTCTTTTCATTTGCATCCTGAAGTCAAGGGCAGGTTTCTTTAACCTTAAACTTATTAGATTGACCTGCAGACCCCAGCGGTCCCTGAAGTGATATTTCCAGCCTCAGCTCCATGGAGTGTGATTTTGTAATGATTTTGTGGGAGGTAAATTTGCAGTATGCAGCAGTTATGTCGCTCTGCTAATTCAGCCCTCCCCCAACAGCTCAACTTCTAAGGTGAATGACTGAAAACCTACACACATGAACACACATGCTTGAGCTGGTGTTGGCCTTGCAGGAATGTGTGATTCACTTGACTGTGCTTCACATATGAAGCAGAAATAAGAGTGCTACGCTCCTATAAACATACAGTATATCAACATATTTTACGGTTGTATTCCTGTTTAATTTTCTGTAATACAACTTGAATGAAACTGTGTTCAGGATTCAAAGTTTGTATTCTATTAAGTAGTTCTAGTATTACAGTATTTTTCATGTTAACAGTTTTTGTCTTCCTTAAAATTCATGTCCTCAGATCTGATCACAACTCATTTATCAGCAGCAGGATGCAAAGAGCAGCTTCTAAAGCACTTCACCAAAGCCACTGGCCTCATAAAATGTCACTCTATTTTATTGATTCACTTTCCAATGCAATGTGTAATACTGAAGAACAAGGGCCCTGTGAGCACAGTGAATTTATTGCTACATCAGGGAACATCCACACAAGATTATGCATGCAAAGCTCTTTGATTGGTGAAAGAGGAGAAGCAGCGTTACATAAACACAGCCCATTTACCATTACAAAAACTGTTTTCATCCCAGTCCCATTGCACCCCAGTGTGTAAAAATGTTTGTGTGTGTTGGGCCACTTGATTTATGAGGCCCTGGTTGAGTAAACAGCTCCTTGTGTCGTCCCTATGGTTAATACATATCGTTGATTTGACTCGCAAAGGAACCTTGACATAGATCATAGTGAAAATTAAAGTCAGCTAAAATAATTAACCATGCAAGTGACGATTTACAATAAATAAATGGGAACAAACCAATGACCACTTCAATTTTTTATGGGTTAATGAAACCATTAGCTCTGTATTAAAAATCCCCCTATGTCAGCAATTACAGTCACCCAGAGCCCTCTACAGGCTTGGAGCACTTCTGCTTTCAACCCTCATTTTGGGCTCCTTATCCCTTGGCAAATATTTTTAAATTTACAGTTTTTTTTTGCTTTGTATCATTGTTGTATTAGGAGCATGTTAGATGTCAGTGTTGTGTTTTTTTGACGCTGCAGCATTTGCATATGACTTTTGCATGACAAGGACGCGTCGTTTCTGCATTTGCAGTTTCTTTTTCGTTTGTTTGGCTACCATTGGTTACAAGGTTATTCAAGTTTTTGTCATTGAAAAAAACGAAAAGTATCAAAGCAATGTGGGCTGCCCTTTTGATCTATGTAGCAATGCAACAAATGTGGCTAGAAATGATCAAACAGATGTGACCATCCATCACACTGAGTCATCTTTTACAGGGAAAACATCTGCACTAGTACCCTACTGTCAAAAGGTTTTACTGCGAGAGCAGATGCTTTGTTACAACAACTGTGAGGGACTAACATTAAAACACAAGTGGGTGATTTCTGCAAGATTTTTGTCCATTTACATAGCCGAATCAATTTAACCCTTTGAACTATTAGGATGAAAAACAATCTCACCAAATGTGTCCCATCTGTCTCATGGGTAGTGAAAAAAAAACAGGCAGACAACATTGTAGGCTGGGAGCAGATAAACACAACTCACAAAAGTCCTCTAATCTGGCGGTACAAGCTCTAAAGCAGCTTAATTTTTCAATGGAGCAGCTGACAGTTCCTGTTGTAAGGTCAACAAATCTGGAGATCTCGGGGAGGGCTTAGCTTTTGGTTTCACTGAGCAATAATGTTGATTTCCTCTCTCAGATTTTTTTTATCTTATTTTACAAGATCTTGACTATTACAACTCAATTCAACCAAAGCATTACTTGGTCCCATGTTACCACCAGCGCTAAGAGGATTCAGTTCTAGTAAATGTGTTTACTTCCTGCTCCACTGGATTCTGTTGAATTTCTGCTCTGTTCCAGTTCAGCAAATCTAGAGCTCTTCACAACAAAAACAAAGAAATTTAATTTCATTGAAAGTCGGAGGCACCATTGATTGAACAATGCCAGGTTTAATGACAGCTTATTTAGCTTAAAAAAATTAGTAGAGTGAAACTTTGTAAACCATAAATACCTATGAGGGATGTGTTTAAGAACACTTGGTGAACAGTTTCACACCAGATGTTATTCAGACTAATCATTACTTGTTGCTTTGATTCCTGGTTCATCCAATGGTTGAAATTCTGTTCATATCATCTCCGCAACAGGTTTTGTGGTCTGGGTACCACAAGTGGTCTACTAGTGCTCCCTAGTGGTCCACCATAACTGTGAGTAAATAGTGTATGTGTTTATTTTATGGAGTATTTCAGTTTTAAAAAAAAAAAAGAGAGAGAAAAAAGTTTACCAGCCCTCACAACAGTTTCCTTGAACTACCTCCCCAGAAAAAGTTAATGTTACTCTATAAACAAGCCTCCAGGCAAAATCCTCATGTATCAGTGGCTCAAGACGAAGTCAGTAAAAAGAAAATCAAATGAGGAAGAGGAAACCTCCAATCCAACACTGGCCAGGAGATGGTGCTTTGGTGAGATGAACCAGCTGCAGTGAGCATTGTAGACATCATGGAAGCCAATGCTAGTGCCAGTTCTGGTAGTACCAGTCTCAGTGATGTATTATAGGAGTTTATGATACATCGCTTTGTCATCTAGGCTGTGGTTCCAGGGCTATTGAGCTTTTTTTGGGGGGGAGAATGATCTATCATTTTAAACAATTTGAGAAACATCGCGGTAGTCAAAATATTTGTCTAACTTTATGCTACATCACTCCATTCTTCAGTCATCTTGCTCCCTAATGTGTTGCCATATTCTCTGAGCTAAATGGTGTAGTAGTGTTGACCCAATCTGAAGCTTCCCTTCTTCATTCTTGGGCTGAGAATTCTTAAACGACCGGTAGTGGCGTGCAATACTGCAAAGTTTGGTATTGATTCGTTATTAAGTAAATAAAGGGCAAGTATCACCCATATCAATGCAGATATGAATACTTTTTACATACAAGTATGTCAAAATTAATCAAGAATAAAAGACAATCATTTAAACTAATGTGTCTGATCATAAATTGTCAACCAGAAAATAATCATGTGCTTTAATTTTGTCTGCTTTGTCATTAAACAGTAATTTTGAATGTTCATGGATAACATCAATTATCATATTCTGCAATGTAATATATCATTTTGATCGAAGAGCATGCACATACTGGAACATTAACCATTACAGAAAAATAATAAAATTCAGGAAACAAAATAATATTTAGGAAATCAGCAGTATACTGATCATTTTACGTATAGAGCTCATCATGCAAGTATTGATCAAAACTGAGACCAGCGTTGGTATCAATAAATCAATATTTTAGATGGATCTGCCACCACTAGCAACTGGCATCGCCTGCATTCCTCATACAGCCACGATGGACAAAAAATGACCGCTTTATCACATAAGTCAATGATCAATCAACCCTCTCCTAAACTTAGAGACTACAAATCTACAGTTTGAGGTTATGGTACTTGATTGGTGCCACATTAGTCTAACTAATTAACATTTACTTTTGTTGGACCAAATCTAAGTTTGTAGTGGACTCACTATGGAAGGGTTTACGGAGTTAAAGCTAGTTGCACTTAGTGTTACATATTATTTTCGCTGTATCACAGTACGTGTGTGTGTTTATGATGCTCAGAAACATCAGGCTCTCAGGAAATATACGACTTCTGCCAGGGCCCTGTCTTGGTTTGTCATGGTGGCACAAACTTGACCCTGAATGCAACAAAATGTTTTATAGTTTATGAGTCAGCAGTTTTCCACCATCTGGAGCACCTGACCATTTTTCAGTCTCGCTCGTCAGCTCGTTCAATGCTCTGAGATGCCAACACCCTGATAGAGGCAAAAAGCTTCAGGGACTTGTACTTTTAGGGGGGGATTTTAAAGATTTCTTTGTTCTTTTATGTTATTTAGTTTACAATATGCAAAGAGAGAAGAAGCAAATGAGAAGACAAGCAGTTGTGTTCCTAATCTCTCCAGTTTGGAGGTGGACAAAATGAGCACAGCGAGTGTGATGGGGATGAAGGAGAGGCGCTGCAGTGCTGACCACTGCCAGGCTCATTCATTCAGAACATGCTGAGCTGCTTTGGCTCACTTGCTGGCTTCAAGACAAGTTTGGAGACTGCATACACTCATGACTTTGGGAAACACTGCAATATCTGTGACCCAGCAAAAAAAAATTCTGTGCCTGCCTCTTCAAGTTTTCATTGAGGTAATGTTCTTCCTTAACCTACAAAAAGACAGTGTGGACATTACATATTATCGCTGAACTAAAAAGCTCAGGTAATTTGGCTGCCAGCTCTGCAGATCTTGAAGTCATGTTTTGCTTCAGTAGCCTATGATTTATATGTCGTAACCAGCTTCCAAAACTGAACACTGATTTCTGCAATAGATCCAGCCCTGGGACAGGATGCTGATTTATTTCTTAACCTGGGGAAACAGTTGGGGAGACTGACTGCTCTTTTACAGTGTAATCCTATAAACTTTTAAAGTGCATTTGAGCCTTTCAAACAGCTTAAATCCACCAGAGGGTTCCTGACTGAAATTTCCATCGGCTTGTGAGCAACTGTACTGATCTGCAGCAAAAACACAATTCAGATTTCACATTTCTGAAGTGACAACGCTATATCTGTCTCTGCCTAGAACATTACGTTTTACACCAGATGTGTCCCGGAAAAGGTTCACTTTCAAGACAGAACCACGTATCAGTGTGCCTCGTTGCAGCTACATATCAACCACCTGCTGTTTCAAACACTTTTCTCAAAAGTCACTTTGTTTCTCATGAACCAGGGCAGCTTTGAATGAAGCTTCTTAGAATGAAGCGGATCACTTTTATAGCTTAAGGCTCATATTTATATTCCCCATCGCTCCACTGTGTAACTGAGTTTATGGTTCAAACCACGCAGATGGATTTTAATCAAAACCTAATGTTGCATTAAAGTATAACATCATTTAACGTAAATCAACAATACAGTTGCTGCGCGCCTGTGTCTGACTGTGTAGTCCATGGGGGAAGCCCACAGCGCATGTAGCTCCCTGGTATCATAAGTATTGATGCAGTTTAGCGCACACTGACAAAGCAGCTGTAAGGCATTGAATATTAAGTTGTTCTAATTAATCATATATCTGTAACAGTAAATACTGAATGATGACTCTATTCGGGTGAAAGGAAAAACGGAGCAGCAGCTCACCCCACAATCAATAGAAAACCATATGCCCGCTGACGCACGGGTTGCGCGTAATTGGCTTTCATTCCAACCTTTCTGCATTTGAAAACATAAAACAGTCCTACCTCGCTCATGATGGATGGTAATGTCGCAGTTTCTCGGTTGCTTTCAGTTGGCTGCCTGAGTTGCAGAATGTGAAGTTTCAGCAACAGTAGTCTTAAAGAGAGTGTCTCGCCGCGGAAAGAGAGGCTTTATAAAGAGTAAAGCCCGACTCCTCCGTGTCATCACGGCACCAATAAACCAATAGGAACGCCGTGGGCAAACGGGTGTCCTAAGTCACCACCCAACCCTCTCAAATATGCAATCGCTGTGTAAGCCTTTTTTCATCATGATCGGCCAAACGCAGCATCTCCTCCTGTTGATGAACATCTGCTCGTACAAATGTGTGCGCTGGGTGGCATTTTATACACAGGTCATCGTGTCACCAACAGAAGAAATTATATCACTACATGTTCTATGGCCACCTAGATATGGGCAGTATTGCTTTTCTCTGAATAGCCACGTAAATGTACTATTTGGCTGATGTCACTGCATTTTATTCGCAATTTCCTTTGATGAAAACGTGATGTGATGATAACCTTAAATTCATTTCATACCAGAATCAGTTTTAGCTTGAAGATGTTCACTGTGGAATAATGAGCTATGCATTTATTCACCCATTCTTAAATACCATGGAAAGTATATATTTGATGCATCTGAAAGCAAAATCCTCACTTTTTACCTAAATGATTTTCTTTGTGGTCTTCATAGCTGAAAAATAAGACTTGTAAAATAAGCATTACACCCTAACTGCATGTAACCCTACCTATTCCTCTTTTTCAAACCATTTATGTTCATGAAGAGCATAATAACCATGCCCACACTCTGTTTTAACTGCATACAATAACTCTTCATTTCTTAATTTGCTTTAAATAACTTTGAATTTCACTGCGCAGTAATGTAATTGATGACAGTTTTCTCAGCCAAAGATGCATTATGGGGGAAAAAATTTGGGAAAGCTGTTTCAAAACAAAGTTTTTGAATCATTGTTTCATTAAGGCACAATGACAAAAGTTCCCATCCAAACAGTGCATTCATTAGTCAAACTTGACAGACATCATGTTTGTGAAATCGAGCATTCAAACAGCGAGCAGCAACTTCAACCCAAAATCATTCTGGCTCCTGCACATCTGAATGTAAATTCTTTCTGACACACAGAAGCAGGGCCAATATTCACAAAGCTCTGATGTGGATGCAACTGGAAGGCTGCTTGGCTTCCTGAAGGTCTGTCAGTAGAGCACCAGTGAGGTCCGGATGGAGATGGATGGGAGGAGGGGAAGTGGATTACAAATGAAGCCTAACATCTCTGCTGCTCTGACATGACCTGCGTGTCTCTCTCTAACTCTCTGTGCCTGACAAGCAGCAACAGATTTGCAATGAAATTTTCTTTGTGGTCTTCGTTCTGCTAAAAGACGTTTCTGCTTTATTTGACTGAACAGCAGAGAGTCACTTTATTATGGCATGTAGCACAGAGGGTACTTAAGCTCCTTTATCCTTAGTTAGTGCTGTGTCCCATACACTTTGAGGGACAGCATGAGATTAGCTTTAACACCTCCTTAAAAACAGTATCACAGGAGGGAGAAGAAGCTTGGAGTCTCTTATAGGTGGGGGGATATGTAGAGAACATGGCTGAGGAAAACAGAGAGATGATAATAGCACAAAGGGATGGTGAGATATGATATGATCATAATCAATGTATGAAATGAAATCACACTTTTGACCACCTTTGAACCTTCAAAATGCTGTGACTTCAGTCTTCAGGAACAATAACTCAAAGGAAAATGTTATCTGAGCAAAGAGGAAGATTGGCATAAAATAAACAGTGGGGTTATGGAAGGTGAACAGCTGGTCGTCCTGCTGGACACAGTTAGCATTTCCTGAAGGCAAGATGTGATGTTGAAGTAAAAGAAAGAAACAGAGGACTGCACGTTGTATTGAATGGGTTACTTAAGGTAAAGTGCAGATAGGCTCTGTTTGCGTGTGTGTGTGTGTGTGTGTGTGTGTGTGTGTGTGTGTGTGTATGTATATGATTTGTTTTGTTTTTCAGTATTGAACATGTTAACAAAATGTTGTTCTAAATAAATGTGAAAATCCTGTGACTGCTTTGCAAGATCTCATCATGTTACACTTGGTACTTGTGAAAAATGTCACTAAACTAAAGGAGGATGAGGACTCACACAGAGGATTTCACCTTGACCATCTTTGGTAACTAATATGTTCAATTATAAGTGCTGTTGTTCAATTGCTTTTCTTGAAAAATTGCAAGACACCTGCTTTCATTTCACAAAAATGCATTAAGATGAATCTGAGTTATTGCAGTGAAGTGATATTTTGTTTTTCCACCGTTTTCCTTCCATCTGCATGTCCTGTCACTTTCCACTGTATAATGTGCTGAATCAATTCACTTATATTTCCAGCAGACTCATGAATTATTCCCAATAACCTTTCCTCCTCTGTTGTGTTCGTTTATCCTCCCCCCTCAGACAGTAGCAGACCGTTTTTAACCCAGCAATATTTGTGTGTATTTGCAGATGACGTGATTCTTCCAACTGTGCAAGTATATATGTGTAAATGTAGCCTTTTGTAGATTTCATATTGTCTGGTTTTGTTTTCACTGTCAAGACAGAATATTCAGAAGAGAGGGAGAACCTAAGCTAATGACTGTATGACCCAACAGGGAAGAACCTTTTAGCCTTCATCAAAATACAGCATAAATATTTGACTGTAAGCGTGAGTTTTTATATTTAAACCATAGTGGATTACAATAGATTTAAATGACAGCCAAAAGACTGTCATGTGATGTCACATGCTATATGCCACAGTAAATGTTCATTTCTTAATGTATTTTTAAATACCATACTTTAAAAACCTTTTACTGTGAGTAAGTACTTATTCCTTACATCAGTTGTCACAGACATTTTATATTACTTTTTGAACTAACAGTTACAATAAAAGTTGTCTCTCAAATCAATACATCATACAGATTAATAACTGTGATCTAAATATGGATCAAATAGCTGTGGTAATTGTTTTAGCTCCGGTGAAATGTAAAGATAAACTCACCATCCCTCAGTGCTACAGATTGAAGACATCAGCAGGTATATAAAGCACAAATGCGTACACAGCAGAAATCAGTCAACACAAACACATGTGCCCTGCAGTATGTGTGAGCTAATGTGATTGTATCTGCAGAGAAGATTGATTTACCTAACGCACTCTGACTCCTCTAAAGAACAAGACTGCTTCATTCCTCAATGCTGTTACACCAGTCTGTGAAGAAAAATGTCATGACTTTGATAACAAAGAGGAATTACATTTCATTTCAGCTGGAAAAACAGGCAACATCCTTCCAATCTGGCTTTTTAATATTCTTGCACTGATTGCTCATTTCACTTGATTTTTATAAATCCAAAGTCTAAGCATAAAATTCAAGTATATATTTGCCATTCTCTGTTTTTTCCTCAGACAGCAGGTTATGAGTATAGTAATGCAATGGAAAATATTATTAATCTGAGGTGCAGGACAGACAGATGTTCAGCTTTGTGTTAAATTAAGCCCACATATGGTAAAGTAATCAGTTTACTAAATGCATTAAGAAGAAAAAAGACAAGGTGGTAAACACATAAACCCAATGTAATGTTACAGCTTTAGAAAGCAAATTCCCTCAAAATCAAGTACAGTGAACAACTTCTTGGTTTTTTTACCATAAAAAAGTGTCAGGATTTATTTTCCAACTCCTTTTTTTTTTTTTTTTAACTTTAAGCCTCTGTGCAGCACTTTGTTTTCAGATATGACTGTTTTAAAATGCTTCATTAATGAAGATGGATGGGTAGTTGGTTAAAAATGTAACCTCTGAAATAGTATTTGTTTTTCTCTCCGTTGTTATTTGTGTTTTATATATATATATATATATACACACACACATACATATACATACATACACATTTATATATACATATATAGACACATATACATACATACACATTTATATATATATATATATATATATATATATATATATATATATATATATATATATATATATATATATATATATATATATATATATATATATATATATATATATATATATATATATATATATATATATATATATATATATATATATATTAGCCGCTAACCGATATGCTCATATTTTACAATTCATTTCGCCAAAAACTGATACCGATATTTTTTGGCACAACAAACTACAGAGATCATAAAGGCTGTTCTGTTTCGGAATTAGTGAAAAGTAATACTGAGCAAATCTTTATCACATTTGTTATGTAATATTTATTTTATGTGCAAAATAATAAAATTACTTATTGGATTAATGCTCTTCTTGAGTCAACAATAACAATTCCCACAACCAGAGGAAATTTGCCAATTTCCCAACTGACAGGGTGACAAAACATAACCTTTGTTCACAAAGAGCCTGTTGCGCTATTCATGACTTCTTTGCACATGGTCCCTGGGCATTTAATCAACAAAGCAGCAATGGATTATAGCCCATACTGATATCTGCCAACATCTGATATATGCTTATATATATTGTGCAACCCCTCATACACACACACACACACACACACACACACACACATAAAGAATCCTTTAAGTATTGGATTTCAGAGCTTATCTTTGTGGATTGGACTGTTGTGACATTATTTAGTCCTTCCAGTGTGTTAGTATGTCTGTAGACCATGGGCAGAGTCTCGATGAAAAGCTGGGGGGCACAGAAGAGAAGCAGCCTCATTTCTGTGGTGTCAGGTTGTTCTTTTTGTAAGCCTCAAGCCTATGAATCACTCAGCACTACATCTCTTGTCTTCAAGAGTTTGATTAAAGCACAGCCACAAGCCCATTCCAAGTGCAGCTCTTACAATTCTGGTCAGGGGTACTGAGATGTGTAAGCGCAATGTACTGTTAAATTGTGCTGCTGCTGCCAGAATAGCATGGAGCGATTTATAAGGCTCATAACTAACACCCTGATAACTAAATGTACAGAGCAGGTCCAAGTGTAACTCCTTACTCTATCATATTTGTCATTACAAAGAGGATTGAACATTGCTGCTCTGTGGTCTTGAAACTAAATGTAAGTTAGAAGTTTTAAACAACAGTAATTACATATGTGTAAATTTGCAATGTTTTTCACTTATAGAAAAAGGACACTGCAATCCTATCCTATCACAGCCTCGTGCTGGCTCTAAATTTACAATGGCTATCTTTGAAGCCAGATTCACCCTGTGTGTCTTACATTAGAGTGCCATCACAGTGTCCCTCATCATACTCTTTAAATATTGTATATCAATAGAGCCCCAAACCAATCCCTTTCAGTCCCAGACATGCCTGCTTTAGGTTCTCTTCTTCAGGAAGTGCAGCTACTATCTCTCTCTTTCTATCTCCTTCCATGTGGCCCCAAACTTATGTCACAGGCTTCCTCACCGCATGCTCTTGCGATGCTCCCTGTCTGTTAAAAATACTGTCTGCTGTGGCCAGGACTCTTTGTGACAAAATGCTCCTCTTCATCATAGTGTGCAGAGCCGTTTTTATAATAAGTGTTAGCCAATGGGCAGGAATAGCCATAGAGATGATCAACATCTATTATCACACAGCCTACTGTAGACAAAGGCAGGTATGCTGTAATGAGATGCACACATTGTTTGCAGAGGGAAAAGACAACATGTTTACATTTCACTTACAATGGTCTCTGTAGTGCTCCCTGCTGCTCGGCGCCTTAGAGGTTCATTTAGTGGTTAGTTTTTGAAACTGCATGTAAATTTACTCTGACTCCAAGATTACCATCTGACCGCAATGCTTGAGGACTCCTGCTGGCATATCCTGTCAGTGCATATAGTCCAAAAGAATCCTAAAATGTGATGGTATAGAGTATCATTTAAATAATAGTATCAGTCTATTATTTTTGAAAAATTTGTTTCAAATAAGCTGTAAATCAGGATGATGCATGAGATATTATGTGAGAGATATTGTATACAGGTTTGAAATAAAATTTACTTACTTACTGACTGACTTAAATTAAGTTCTTTCAATTAATGTCCAGGCACATGTTGTGATTGCAGTGGACATGCCTGTAACTTCATGAAAATGGAAACAATTTAAGTGGACTTACCAAAAAATAAAATAAAATTGTGGGGCAATCGTGCTTGACTACAGCACAGTTTGGATGGTCAGTGTGACTGAGGGACCCCTTCCTTTCTGATTGAGAAGTCCATTGGAGGAAACTGTTCTGAGCAATTCACAGACAGATTCAGGGATTTTCACTGATGCATTTTGGAAATGTGCCTCCATTTGATGCAGAAACCCAAAAGCTTAATACTCCTTCTTCAAGTTTATCCTTCACAGGTAAACAGGTTACTTTTTCAAAGAAATGAGGCAACAAAATTGCCTCATCATTTTCATCAAAGTAACACACTGTTCATTCTGTGTCCTAGGTTTTAGTGCTTCTGTTCTTAGAACCCAATTACCTGGACTGCTGCCAGTCAAAGTAGAGCGATGATTGGCTGTCTACATGCGGAATGATTTACCTCATGTCTGCCTGACAGAAAAGGACAGTAATGAATGAACTGGAACCCCCAACTTGATGTCCTGAGAGTGAATTTAGCACTCTTTGCCTACTGGTGAGATCTGAATCCAATTTGTCTTTCCATGTCTGCCCTGTTGATCGATACTTACTGTATTACGAGTGGAGCAGAGCCAAACTGATGTGCACAGTCAGCATCTCCATGAGGAAGAAGTGGCCTGAGAATATTACCCCCCATCATCATCATCATCATCTATATATCTATAACAATTAGGCACATTTCACGATTGTATTTCTACTTAATGGCACAATTGGCTTATGGATTCACAGGAGCTACATGCAGCATAATGAGAAACTGTCAAAACAAACAAAAAAACCTTGAACAGCTTTTACAATATTTCAGTGCCCGTGCTGGGATTAACATAAGAAAATAATTTCTATATTAGACTAATGCAAAACATCAGTAAGTGAGAGCTTACTTGTAAAATAAAACTCAATTTAATCTATTCCACTGACAACTCTGTCACAGTTAAAAAAGAAATTATAAACTCTTATTATCTCAGGTATTTTATTTGTGTTAAAAACAGATACAATCTTGTTTTTTTGAATGAAAAAATGATAAAATAATGAAAATGTTGGTAGCCACAACAAAAGCAAACACTAAAAGAGTCATTGTGAGTAAGCAGTCATGGTCGCTTTGATGATAGCTGCTGCAGCAGCTCTTAAGGCTGAGTGACAGTCACCTGTCAGTATGAAGGAGAGGAGTGGAGGAGCAACTGCTGATTCCTGCCATCTCTATGCAAGTGAAGGGAGTGTTTGCCAAATCAAGTCTGAAAGCTGAAAACACACTTGCCTTAAGCATCAACACGTGTAAGACTTGTTTACATTTTTGAGAAAAGGACAGGAACTGCACAGTGAGCATTCTGTCTGTAAAAGGAGATTCATTCTGTTTAGAAAGTTGATTTTTTTGTTTTTTAGCTATTAGTATTAAGGAGGGGGTGTTGTGCTTTTCTGTATTTTGGACGTGATTTTAAAATAACAATGTTGGATCTTCATACTAAATGTGTGCATATTTATGTTATAGAAATCTTTGAGTCTGCCTGTAAAGCTCTTAAAATAGTCCAGACAAAATATAATGTGAGATTTTCACAAGGTCCTATGGAGACCTGCTGAAATAATGATGTAATCGCATCAGGATCTCTTAAATGGTACACAACAAAATGAAGGGGTTGGCCTCAAATACCAAGGTCTGCCCATAGCTACCCTGAGGGCTGACCAATCAGAGGGAAGGGGGTTTGTGGAGTGTGGGGCTGATAAAGTGAAGCATTTCATACAACAGCTGGAATAAGAGTTTCCTAAAGCTCTAGTGTGAGAAAAAACGGGATTTTATTTTCTATCCATTTACATAAAGCTGCTTTAAAGGTAACCTGACCAGATAGTGTATTTGATGAAATGTGTTTGTCTTTTGGCTGTTATTTAATTCCAGATGCTCATCACCAAGCATCACAAAAGTAAAGGAGTTGTGCATTTGCAGTTTCTTAACGTCCTTTGTCTAAACAAACACATTATATCGCCACCTAAACAACATCTGAGTAAAAGGCAGTCACAGAGAAAACCTACTGAGCCGCCATGTTGACCCAGTGCATAAGCAGTACACACCACTAAGACAGTTTCTTTAAATTCCCCTGTGAAACGATTGAAAACTTGAGATTACCTCAAGCTGTATTTCATAAGATAAGAAATTTCTGAACCAAGCTTCCTGAGGAGAAGCACAAAAGTCCCTGCCTAAGCATGGGGGTATATTACAGATGGTCTATCAATAGCTATTAGCTTTGAGCCCTATTCATCATCTCACAGTCACCCACCCAGCTGCACTGGATGAATGGGGAAGACAAAGACAGGTGTAGAATTTATGATAGGACCTTTTCGTTTTGCATGAAGCTCTGTACATTGTTGAAAGTTAAATATACGAGAGTCAGTCGTCTGTAAAAGTAGTTCTATTTCTGCAGTCAAGACTGTGAGAGCATGGGTTTTTGTCTACATGTTTGTTTGTTTTTTTTAGGGGCATTGCCCTGTAGTAAAAAGTGAAAGATACATGGGTCTTAGTCAGCTGATGGAAAATAAGAGGAATATTCCTGAGGATGAAAACAGCTGCAAAAATGTTGCAAACGTTTTCCACCTGAAAGCCATTATGGAAAGCGTAGCTCTTAATCAGAGTAGAGTTGTTTTGTTTCGTTATTTTCACATGAAAATTATAAAGATTAAAAAGGTTTAAAATAATGTGTGTCATGATCAGAATTACTAGATAAGTATATGTTACACTCAACACCTTTTCTTTCAAGTTAATGATTTTCCTTTTTGTCTCATCTACAGGATGCATAGTGGCCTAGTGGCGTCAGAACATAGTGTTAAAAACTGGAACATCACCTCAAGCAATAACCCAATAACCGACTCAATGTTGCTCTCTACAGCATCTTTGTGAGAGAGAAAAAATATGCCTTTTTCCGATGAGAGTGTAATGCACAATTGATTTTTCCTTTTGCATTACAGAATGAAGTGTAGGCAGCTTTTCTCCTTAAGCCTGAGGTGAAGTCTCTAGTATATAGAACAGCATGGTGATGTGTGCTTAGGGTGGACAATGTAAGCACTGCCCACTATAGATCTGTTGTGGATCTTGTAGTTTTTCATAACCTGAAGTGGTCTTTGTGTTATGCAAGGAATAATGTATGTTTATGTGGTGGTTATGCAACATTGTATCCAACAAAAGCCTGGAAGTACTTCGTGTGGATTGATTTGTTATGACACATGTAAACTGCTTGTCTCTGTCATTGCTCTTCTTCTGTAGAGTCAAACACAGATATCAAGGGTTTCGACCAATCAGAGACAAGTATTTAACACAGCTGGGTGATGATTGGAAAGGCGTTTCACTTATATGTACTGGGGATTCTTTGAAAATGTAATGGGGGGCAAAATCAATTTTGGTTTCATTGTTTTTTTCATTAGGAAAAACTGTTTGTATAAGTATTAGTTAACCAATGATTGATCATGGGGAATTGAATTTGCAACCTCATTATCTACAAGATACCCAAATGTACAACATTGTGAGGCAAGAAACCCCCCTGAGATCAAATACAATGGAGCACCTCCTGGTTATTGGCTGCAGTAACATGTCAAAACAAGGTCTGTCTAACATCGTTTTTGTCATATTGTTTTTTGATTTCTGATTTTTACAAGTTGAATGACTACACAATTGCCAGCTTTTTTCAGTGCTCTTTAGAAGAATAGCAAAATAAAGGAGGAATGCTGAGGGAAAATCCAGAAAACAATGGTAAGGTGTCATTGAATGTCTCTGCTGACCTTTAGGATCTGAAAATAGTGTGACATTAGTTTCATACCAGGCAAACTACTTCTTTATATGTCTTTAGCTCTGCTAAAACTATATGTCAAAACCTGCAATAGCAGTATTTTCACCCACAAGAGAGGGAGATGAAGGCGTATTTTTCATCTTGGACAGGCAATAGTACTGTGTTTTTTTTCAGGATTGGAATTTAATGATGAGATTTTTACATAAGATGAATCTTTTGTGAGTATGAAACCCAAAGGCATAAAAGTTCTGTCCAAAGATGTTCTTAAATGGGATCTTCTAATATCCTCGCTCTTTTTAGTTTTACTACTCTTCCTACAGCTTACTGACTGGACTTCCAATAGAGCCTGACAAGCAGGAAGAGGAAAGCAGAATATAACAAGCCACTGGAGACCCCACCCTGAGCTCCTGAGAGCCATTAGCTCAAGTTTCCATTTATTTATCCAAACACTATAAAAGTTGTACGGTGACTTCTTGCTAATTATCAACAGAAAACAGCAGAGAGAGCTGCACTCTAACAGCAAACTCCTCCTTTGTTGTCCCTGATTTTCCACAGTATTATTCTGTGTGATGCGTGTAGGGAGTGCTCGTGGTGCTGCACTGACAACAGGTCCCATGTAGGATTTAGTGTGAGTGACAGTGTGCACCCGTATCTGGTGTCAAGTCAGAAAGTAAAAGGTGATAGTTTTAGGAATTATCTTGCAAATTCTTGAAGAGTCTTGTGGAAAAAATAATCAGGCATTAGGACTAAGAAGAGTCTTATGAAGAGTTTCCAGCTGATAGACAAAAGCTCTTATCCATGCACTTGATGACAGTTGAACAGGAGGGACCACTTTAAATTCTTGCTTTTTGGAAGGAAGACACAATGCAGCAATGCCCTTTTATTCTCAGCTTAAAGAGTTGACACACAATTTTGTTGAGTGTTTACTCACTCACATGAATTGACCTTGTATGCTCTTGGGAAGAGTGATGTAAGCAAGTAAACAAGATGTTGATCCAGGTTGTGTCTTGGGACTCTTATTTTGCCTGTATATGTGTGTGAATGACTAAAGAAACCTAATTTATTTAATAGCCTGAGAGCCAATGCCAGTGGTTGAGAGCAAGTAAACAGAAGGCAGCAATGACAAACGTGTTGTAGGGGGAGAAAGAGAGGACAAATGTGTTTCTCCCATTCACTGATGAGATGCGATTACCAAAGTGCAGATCCATGTCAGCCATCTGTTGAAAAAGATTTGCTGTCTTCAATAATGCAAGCATGCATGCTGCCTTTGTGTTATTGCCAGTTTTTGGTAGCTTTTCTGTGAAAAGTCAGGTTTTGGTGAAATATCTATGCCCTGTAAATCTAATACTTTACGCTGACATATTATGTAATGTGGGCTTTCTTCATGAAAAAGTCAAAAAGTCAAGACAGAGGAGCTTCAAACAAAACTATACACAAAACCACATGTGAACGGTGATATTTTGAATTCATGTTAACTCCTTGGTTATGGTTATGGTTAGTACTAGTATTAGTACTAGTATTGGTATTAGTTTGAGTATTAGTAGTATTAGTATGTGGCCAAGCTGTAGTCTACGGAGGACTTTTATAGTTAATTCATTAACTGATTAATTTCTACTTCTACTTTTCAAAGCACCACTCACCGGCAGCTTGTTGCAGCATCTCTGTCTTTATTGCACCTATGTATTAGTATTGGTATTAGCATTAGTATTAGTATTAGTCGTAGTAGTTGTAGTAGTAGTAGTTGTAGTTGTAGTAGTAGTCGTAGTTGTAGTAGTAGTAGTAGTAGTAGTATATAATAGACTCGATTTGTTTCTGGTGTTCATTGCAGTTGAAGAGAAATCACATCCAGTTCTATAAGGCTGTATGACTTTGGGGGATAAGTTCCCAATTAGCTAAACATAACCCAGTGGTTTCCTTTGCATAAACATTCACATGCTCTGTTGGAGTCCATGCAGTTTTGGGAAGTTTTTACTGATGCATCATATCCTAGCAACTTTAATTACAAGGAACTCATTTCCACCCTTTTTTTTGTTTGTTTTGTTTTTTTTGTTGCTTGTTTGTTTGTTTGTTTGTTTGTTTCCCATTGTTATAAAGATAATTAGCAGGAATAAGTAAAATAATAATAATGTCAAGCATCTCATGTTAGGAATTTAAATTACCTATGAAAAAATTCACTTTATAGTCAAAACGAATTTGAGATTTGAGAATTATAACGTCATGTGTGGCATGAGAGTATACTCTCCAGAACATCTCCAGTTCATACATGTTATTAATTCAGTGGTACCAGTATTACAATAGTGTGTATGGAGAGCCCCATCTCCTTTGCATCCTTTACTATTATAAAATGCAAATTTTATGTCAGCCACTTCATGCGGACATAAATCTGTAGTTCACTGCAGAGAGCCCACGCTCCATATCACTTTTATTGCAGCAACAGTCACATAGCATAAATTTACACCCCAACCTTAAATCCTGATACTATATTTCATAAACATTCCCTATGCATGTTTGGGAACTGCATTAAGTAAAAAATTCTCTCACAATGTAAAAAGAAAAAACAAAAGAGAAATGGTCTCATCCTGGAACATGTAAGATCAGAATGTCCAATGAATGAAACAGAAACGATACAGCTAAGACAGATTTGCTTTTGAGGTTGGAAGTTATTGATTGATCAATCACTTATCTCTCTATTAGCTCACAGGCCGAAGTTATTGGGTTTATACAGACAGGGTAACTAGTTATGGATTTCCAAATGACCTTTATTTGATGGTTTTGCGACATAATGTAAAAAATATAACAAAACAGTGTACTATACAGAAGTTTTCATGAAAAAGGCATTTTCTTTCATAAAGTAACTTAACATTTGCAATCAAACTGTTGTAATCCTCCTTGTAGTCTTGGGGCTTTCTTCTGACATACATTCATCATTGTCCCCTGGATGCAGAGCCAAGGTGCTTAGAGACACAACATCGGGGACCTGAGACACAGCAACAAATTTAGGTTTTAAAACCAGGTGGTCTCTGCAGCTCTGACCAGTTAAACATTGCTAAACCAAAATCAATACAGGGCACTGACACTACTATTAGTTTAAAGGAGAAACGAAAGATCAAAACTTTTATGTCCACTGTAGTGATGGTGGCCTTTTCTGTGGAGCTGTTTTACTGATTAACAGTGTAAATATATTTCCCATACTCTAGTTTGATGTTGTAATTGATTCACTACTGATGGATGTAAAGGAAGAAAAGTTCCAGTTTGTTCTGAGAGGAAGAGACAGATACCGCAAGTGTATAGAATGAATGGCTACATTGTTCAAACACTGTATCTCATTCCCAATGTTCAGTTTCCCAGCGCAGCCTGCCTTACCTTGTGAGGGCTGGTTAAGTCCATGTGGCACTGAGTTTCCACACTGATCTCATTGTAAACTTCCTCTGTAGGATAAAAAACAAGAACTGAGTCTGAGCTAACCAATGTCACACATCTCTTTCAGATTCAGAAAAACTTCAACAAAATTGCAAGAATTAGGGGATTCAGTGACTTGGTGCTTGACCTCATAACCAAATGGAAATTGTTTTTCTGTTTTCTTGTTTTTGTTTGATTTGAGTTTTTTTTGTCAACAGCATATGCCTGAATTTAATGAGTTTTTTCATCTGTGTTGATGTAGTTTTGATTTGCAGTTGTGAGGCTTAAATGGTTAAATAGGAGATAAGTTTTCTGTTACACACATACACACACACAAACACACACACACACACACACACACACACACACACACAAGTCATGAAATAAGGCTCATTAGGAAGCAAAAGAATTAATCTATTAGAGTTTGAACTTTCAAATTCAGGGAAATGTAGTTTTGTGTTGTGAGTTTGTATATGCCCGGTTTACTGTTGCTGTTACTAACCATTGTAATTTTAAGAACAGTTTGTCAGATGCACACCAGCAGATTTTACACCGTCAGGAGAGTTGTTATAATTGAAAAAAAGACGATACAATTAACTTTGTAAAGTTTGGTAAAGTCACCTTCTCACCTGTGGGTGCCTCACTTGTGAAGCCAAAGTTGATGTTGCCCCATCTCCCCTCAGAAACTTGGCTGTCACTCCATGATTGGTCAAACCCATAAGGTCCCATTTGAGGGGCCCTGTGGAAAGGGAACATTTTTTTCTCACTTGGCCGCAGGAAATCAGGGGCTGCTGTTACATTTTCATCATAAATTGCTCTGTGTGCGTATGTGTGTGTGTCTGTATGTGACTGCATGTGTATGTTTGAGTGTATGTGTGTGCATTTTTTTGCATCAGGACTGTCAGACTTAACTTGTTAATGTGAGTTAAATATAGGGATTCAATTCCTTAACTTGCAATTTCAGTCATTAATATGTATTTATTCATTTTATATGTAACTTTGTATTTCCAAGTTTTGAATCTTTTACCGGACATGTAGACATATGGAAGTGAACAAATCTGCCTGCTTTATGCAAATATATGGTCGTTTCTATTGAAGTAATCCAAAATGATTTTAAAAAATGGCTTGATTGTTGAAATCAATTGGTCAAATCAAAGGATGACTTTATACTAAAGGTCATCCTCTGTGCATTAATCTTGCATCAACAACTCACATAGCTGCAAGTTATCATAAACATAGGATTCAAAGTTTTATTTGTCTAAAGGTAGGGTGACCAGACGTCATAGTTTGCTCGGACATGCCCTCTTTTTTTGGTGGTAAAGTTATGTCCAGGGGGATGTTATAAAATACCCCAAATTGTGGGTTTGCTCTGACTGCTTGACTGTGCTCTTGGACAGAGAATGCTGAAGTGGATGAGGTTGAAATTAAGACATGAAAAGTCAAAATTTTGAGCCAAAAAGCCAAACTTTAAGATAAGAAGTCATATTTAAGAGAAAAAGGCAAAACTATAGGAAAGCCCAAAGTTATGAGACAGAAAGTCAAAA
The DNA here is from genome assembly GCA_008086565.1 of Thalassoma bifasciatum. Classification (NCBI taxonomy): domain Eukaryota; kingdom Metazoa; phylum Chordata; class Actinopteri; order Labriformes; family Labridae; genus Thalassoma; species Thalassoma bifasciatum. Next base: position 49,982 of record RPOG01002156.1, on the reverse strand, counting down.
TTGTGAGAAAAAAGTTGAAATTTTTACATGAATAGTAAAAGTAGTGAGATAAAAAGTCAATATTCTGAGATAAAATTAAAGTCATGAGAAAAATATTGGAATTTTGACTTTTTTTTCAAAAGTTTGACTTCATGTATGCAAAAATAAGAAAAATAAGATAATATCATGATTCAAAAAGAAAAGGAGAAAGCTCTTTGATTTTACCGTATTTCCTCCTGCAGCCCTGGCTCTGAAAAGTAAAAAATGATGCATTACTTGTACACAGCTTAACTGGAATAATACTTTTCTAAAGGGCACAACTGACTGAAGAATGACAGTCATTATTCCTTCCTGTTAAAATATCCTTAGTTGTCCTTCACTACAAACCATCAGCCCTACAGTCACACATATACTTCACTAATCTTCGTGCTGCTGCTTTTTCTGAAGAAAAAAAAACTTTCTGCTGACAACAACTGTTCTGCCTTTGTCAGAAAAGATATTGCGTGCCCTTGGTGAAGGCCAGCATGAGGCGGTGCAGAGTCACACAGCATGTAACCACCTGTCTTCCTCATTATACTTTAATCACACTCTCTCCACTGAGGGGGAGGTGACTGTTTTTCACCTAAAGCAATTTAAGAAAGAGAAAAGTGCCTACTTGCTTGTCTCCTTTGTCTGTACCAGTGGACAGCGCAGATGCAGAGCAGGAGGAGCAGCAGAAGAACAGAGAGGGAGGTTGTTACCGCCAGCGGGACTGTGCAGTCATCATCTTCCTGCACCACCTCTGCAACTGAGGAGAAAAGTTCTTATCATTGGTTTTTGGTTTTTGAGAAATGCTGTAGCAGGAGTGTGATTTCGCTTATCGGAGTTGAATATTTGCAGACGTTTTACAAAGACGGATGTGAGTAATTGCAGGGTTCAATTTAAAGTAAAAGTGTGCGTGCTGAATGAAGCTGCTCTCTTGAATACTTGAAAAAGTATCAGAAATATGAATGTATTTTTTTCACTCAGATCAAATCAAGTGCTTGTATTTGGCATCAGCAGGTCTTTGAAGCCAGTCACACTAAAGAAAACATTAGCGATGTTCATCTGTCAGCTCTAAAGAAAAAAGAAAGAGTCAAAGAACTTAGATCAAACAAAGATGGTCTCCTGCCATGTTCTTTTTTTTATTAATATGTTCACATTTTTAAGCTATGGCTGTGTTTCTCACCCACTGTTAGACGGATGCTGCTGCTCAGTGGTGAGGTCATGGCAGACACCGAGGCCCGACAATCCACGTTAGAGCTGTGTGCTGCCATCATACTGAAGTTGCTGCTCACAGAGAAGAGGCTCTTACTTGACTTTTCACTGATGTTGTATTCAGTCTGGCTTATCTTCACACCAAGCAACAGAGGAAAACATCAGAATTGTAAAATCTCTGAATGAAACTGGGATGCCACTGCACAAAGATCATTAGGTGAATAAAAAAGATCAATAATAGAATAATCTTCCCCAAAAATCTCAGTTTATTCAGTGAAACAGGGACCAATGAATTTCTATGGTTGTATCTGAAGCTTATGTTTCATAAATTCGAAAGGCTTTCAAATGTTTTTTTTTTTTTTTATCAAGAGCAGTTGACGGTGGTGGTGTTACCTCTTTGTTGTTCACCTGCCACTGTAGAGTAGGTTTGGGGAACCATCCTACTGCGTGGCATTCAAACTGGACAAACTGCCCTTTAAATGCCAAATTTTCCCCAAAGACTTTCACGCTGCCCTTTTCTGCAATCACAAGAAAAAAATTTTTTGCACAAACCTGAATCACATTTTTATATATAAATATAAATATGCCAGCTCAAGTTTGGGTCTATCAACTTCTGCAGAGGCCTGCACTAGCAGCAAGCTGTGTAAAAACCTTGATGGGGACCCATAAATTTAATAAACAGCCTCTTTTAAATTGCATTTTCAGTGCGCAGAGACTCACCAACAAATGCATCATCACATGGGACTCTTCACCTACAAAAGACAGTTTTCATTTGTCCCAGGTGAGTTATCTCATACTTTCAAATGATAACTTGTCCTATCTAAACCAAACTATTATTCATTATCAATTTTTCTAGTTTCTAGTTCTAGTTTCAAGGTCTTTTTTAGTGACAGTTGTGCGTCTTTCTCTCTTTAACTAAAAGGTGACCACAATTTTGTTGACATGTATAGGTATCATAACATTAAATGCTTAAAATGACTGCCTCAGTCGCCTGACAGTAGACTCAAGCTGCTTATCTGAAATAAAAGTCAGCCTGAAATTTATTTATTCATTTGAACTGATTGTTGAGGGCCCAAGCCAATCAGAGAAGGTTTATATGAAGAAAGGATGGAAGTGCATTAGCACTGCTTCAAAAATCTCCAATGTAGATACACTGTCTCCCCCGTGGCACCGCTGATTTGTTGGGATTCAGATGAAGATATTGTTCATCATTGCATTTCTCTTTCGTCTTTGTGTAAAAACTTGTGATACTGCACCTGAGCCAAAGAAGCTCTCACTGCTCTGCTGATTAGTCTTGTTGGCTTAGATAAATGACAGTTTTGACGTACTTATGTCAAAGCTTTCTTTGGTCTGGCCAGCCTGTGTGTGTGCATGTGTTCATGTGAATTTTCATAAAAGTAGATAGACTTGCCTGCACTTGATGTATTAACTGATCTCATTCCATGTGTGAGAGGGTGAGTGGTGAATGCTGATGTTCAATGTAAAGCACATAAAGTGCTAAAAGGCTTGAAAGTGTTCTGTAAGTGCAGATCTTTAAACTGGGGTCCACTGAGGTGAGATTGTTGCTTCAGTGAGTATTTAAAGACTTATACAAATCTATTTGCTGGTTTGGCATAAAATATGTGGTATAAATAACAGATTCACTGTGTGCATCAGTCAGAATTCATTCTACTCAAGAGGGTACAGGCAGTCATTGCAGGCACGCCCACTCTTCTCTGATTTATACCTCCTTTTCTGCAGCTTAAGCCTTTTGTGCTGCACCCAGCCTCCATCTTCAACAGTGCACACAGCCATCTTTATTTCTAAAGGGAAGTGTTTGTGAGCATGAGCCATATTTGAGTTTGTGTGAGAGAGAGAAATAAGCAGAGAAGAAGTAAAGCAAGCCCGGGTATGTGGTCATATTTGTATCATCTTCTTGAGTATTGGACAATTAATGTGCAGGGCGTGGACAGTGCACAGTTAACCAGCTCACAGTAGATTTGTGGCTCTGTTCCAACAATATATTTGGAGCTGCAGTACACAAATCACAGGCAGAGTTGCTGACTGTTAGCTGGGCTTGCCAGGATGCACAATTAATTCAAAGGCTGTGTCAGGCTATAGTGATCCTGTGCATCCAGACTGGGAGGCCTGATTCTCCATACACCACTGTTAATGGCTGCATATGTCAGCGGGGATTGGTAGCGCTGGCAGTGATGAGTGCTCTCCCTGCAATATATTAAAGATGATGGGTCATTGGTTTTGTTTCCACTGTCTTTTCCAGAGGGTTTGTTTCCACACATATTGTTTTAGCTGAGCTCTGAGTGTAGGTTTTTAAAAACAACCTCTCTAAATGAAAAAATAAATTCAGTGTGTATTATAGATAGCACACAATGTTCAGTCTCATCTGAGCCAGACCACATTTTAACCATGGGACCTTGCGACAACTATTAACATATTTGTTAGATCATTCTGTTTCAATCAATACAATAATGGCATGACTCTATTAAGACCCTTCCTCAGCTATTTAATGGAATATTTGTTTAAAACTGCAGCAGAACAAAAACAGGGCTTGCTTTCTAATTAAAGGCTTAGTTTTCCATGGTTTTTACTTTAAAGAAAGTCCCACTCATTGGCATTTCTATCAACTCTGTGCTCGGGTGGACATGCATGGGCAAAGCACTGCACTATGAGTGTATTCATTTGGAGAATCATGATACAGAGTCAGAAATGTTGCATATGTAATTTGCACTGTCCCTGAGGACACAGTGTTATTCCCCTAATTTTAGCTCAAAGGCTCTTTTCTCTCCAGTTCGAGATAAAGAACACCATCAAAAATGCAGAAACAACTTGAGTAAGTCTATCATATTCCCTATTTTATTTCGAAATTCTTGCTCCTGGTCTGTCTGGTTTAATTTGACGTCCTGCATCATGTTTCCCTCCAGTTAAAATCATTATAAATCTGTTTATTTCATTCAACTTTTAATTTTTTTTTCTTTATCAGTATCATGACCAGGGTCTTAAATCCTCTCTTTATTCTTATCTAGACTGTCTTAGATCTTGTTGCTGGTTTTATTTTCCAGATGCCCCCCCAGTCGATGATGGTTTTTAGCCTTTTATAAATTGTTGTATGTCTTCCACTCCTCCTCACAGCTCTCTTTTATTTCTTTTTAACGATAATTTATATTTTTTGTAGTTCATTGTAACATTTTTTTAAGTAATATACAAATGAAGTTATGGTTTTCATTATTTACTATACACTGACTTCCATTGGCTTCACCTGTGAAATGAAGTCACACCTGTCTAATTATGTTGAGTGAATTTAATCCTAGTGTTTGTGCCTTTCATTGTCTGTCAACTTGCATCTCTGTATGTTGTACTACTGTATCTTTTAAGTGCCTTATTGGTTTTCAATATTGTTTTTGTTTCAGGCATTTAATGAATTTTCACATTTTAAGTTGGATATTTGTTTTGGAATATATATTTTTTCTTTTGTTTATGCTCTTTTGACTTTTAGAGATCCTGGGTTCATTCATTCATTTTCTACCGCTCATTCTGTTCAGGGTCATGTATGGCTGGAGTCTATCTCAGCTGCTTGCATTCTCTGCTCACATTTCTTCCTCCTCTGTTTTCACCAAATGTCACATTTGTATGTGAGGACAATGTCAGCTATACCATGGAAGCACCAAATGTTCTTGGACATCTAAACTCTACCCACAAGGCCTCTTCATCCGGGATTTTTAGAGTGATCAATATGATTTAAGTGAATTAAAACTTTTTTCTTGAATCCATCCCATATCCTCTCCCTCCCATAACTTCTCTAATATCATTCTCACTTATGAACACACTGACCTTGTACAAACAGGTTTGCTGATACTGTGGCAATGCCCTGAAGGTCACAGGTCACTCGTCCATGGTTGTGCCTCTGTGTGTGTTTCAGGATCAACTCCCAGCTGTCTCCCTTGGGGTCACGCATTTCCTCTGCTGTCACATTAGGGTTAACAGAGGGCAGGACACCAGTCTCATTGGAGATGGTGATGACAGAAATACCATTTAGGAGCCAGTTCATAACAGTCCATTTCTTATAGGAGGTGCTGCAGGTGAAGCGGGCCTCCTCTCCTCGAAGAACTGCTAGTTCTTCGGGTGACAACTTCAACCAAGCCTCAACTGTGAAATTAACAATGGAGACACATTTTATTAATTTTTTTATTTATTTTTTATTTTGGGGTTTTTTCCTGATGGAAGTTCAGTGGAGTGACAACTTCAGTACAACAACAATGATAAGACGAGTTTTGCAGAATTAGAGATAAAGCTGACTTGACTGACAGGTAGTCGCACTATTGCATCAATGAAGTTAGATTTATTAAAAGCTACTTTTCTGATAGGTTAAGTCACTGATGCTATGACCATGTGAAGGGTGCTGACATCAAGATATCAAGACCATTAGTGACTCAATTTTTACTGATTTAAGCTCTCACCTTGAATCCAGTATAAAAACAAATGCACCAGCAAAATTAGGATGTCCATGTTCATTGATGCAAACCCAGTCAGTAATCTGTATCTTCATGAATAAACCTGAAAAAAAGAAGTTATTCCTCCAGAATTTAGATTTCAATTGATCAGATCAGATCAGTATTGACTTGCATTTACAGCTTCGACAGACATAATTCTTTCTCGTTTTCATCTAATGAACACCTGCTAATCATTGACATTTAAGGACTAAAACAGATATCATAAGAAACATTAAAACTACGCAACATTGTCAGATAAAATCAAGGTAGACTTCATCACTGTTCTTAAGTTTGCCAGTTAACGAAATCATGAGCTGATGAGATTCTTCCAAAAGGAGAAAAATCAGCCAAATCTTGTATATAAACTATCAGTACTGCACCTGTCTCTCTACTACATTTTTCACACACGGCCGCAGCTGAATGAGGCTAACATCTAAGCAAATTGCTTAAAAAATAACTAAAACATTAGTGATGACTAGAACATTGCTTTTGTCTGACTTACCTCAATCTCGTGTCCATGACGATCAGTATAACACAAAACAAGTACATGTCAAAAATGCTGCTTCTACTTCATGCTCTGTCTGCTCGGCTGTGTCACCCAAAAGCTGTCCAGTTAAATATTACCAAAGGAACTTTGCTCTGTGCTACAGGCAGATGTAAACAAAGGACAAAGAGTGACTCAGACAACAAAAATGCTTTTTGTGAGGTACCAGGTTCCCAGGCCCTCTTCAAATCAATGTATTCAGACACTGTGTAGGAGCTGAAGTTTGACATTAAACTGATGGTTTTACTCCATTTCTGTGTATAGCTAATTTGGTCATTTGAGTTAATACTGTAGAGAGAATTCACTCTTTTTTTTGCTTTAGACAATGAAATGTCTCCAAATATCAAAAGGTCTGTAGCAGGCAATATCAATTTTTATTTATTTATTTATTTGGAGGGGGGGTTAACCATGATTAAATGAAAATAGTTCTTGCAAGAAAGACATAACAGCCATTGTAGTAAATATTGGTTTACACTCCAGCGTGTTTATGAGATATTATTTCAGTGTGGAGATTATTTTTATTTAATTTTTCCTTGCTATGTAGAATAAGATTATTGTTTCATCTTTATCATGATTTCCTGCAAAACTGCTGCTTTAGTGATATAATAAATTATTAATAACAATAAATGGAGTAGCTCTGTTCAGTTTCAGCTCAGTTTACTTTATTGCAACATGTTATTACATCCAAAGCTCATTAGTGGTGCATTCAGTAGTGCATTGATAAGACAGTAGTATTTGCAGAAGCATTAATAGAGATGGAGCAGGTTCCAAGTTTAGAGGATGTGCATATTTAAAGCCATGTGGCCATCAAAATCTTTGTTTGCATTTCTACATTAATTGATTAGCACTAAGGCTAAATAAGTTGTAAAACTACATTTACAAAAACAATCATAGTCTTCACTATAGAGTTTGATATGACACATTGAGATATGAACCCCCTGAAGAAGAGCTGACAAGGTCAAATCATTTCTTGACCTTCAACATGAGAAATACATTTGAGTTTCATAAAATAACTGCACATTTTCATCAATTCTGAATAACAGCATGTCTCTATAGGCAAAATATAAAAATTAATTCAACATCTCAGTCAAAAAGATAAGGAAAAGGATGGGGCAGTTGGAGGTTAGGACTTTTCAGTCTTTTCAGCATACAACCAACAGTTTCCAGTGAAGTCCACAGTGGCTTTTGGGAAGGATAGAGGGGCTGTCTGACAGGACTGAGGGAGGTCAAGCTTCATGGGTCAGGGAGAGACAAATACAGGGCTCCTTCAGGCTGAAAACACAAGGCCAACAGATGAAATAAATAAAAAATAAATAACACATTTTTGAGTTGTCCGTGGTGGTCGAGGCAGCCACAAACACATGCTGTGCCTGTGTCACCAAGCTTGCCCGCTCCTCCGGAGGCATATCTGAGCTCACTTTGCCACTTCCTCTAACACGGCATGACAGGAGCTCGCAGGGGTTTGGGAGGCAGCTGAAGAGGAGGAGAAGCATGCATTTCCATCTTTCGAAGCCTGCTCTGTGGCTCTTTCTTTAGTGGGTCAGAGAGGCCTTACATGCAGAGGAGGAGTGGAATTTGGGCTTTGAGGATTTGAATTCCTATCAACATCATCATTAATGCAAATGCCGAGGGAGAAAGGGAAATGTGGGATGGTTTGTGTGGCTCTTCATGATCCCCATGGCATTCTATGGAGCCTCTGACGCTCTGAGCCGACAGAGACAGCAGTGGCAGTTCCTAATGTATTGTAAATGGGCTTATTTATTAGTCTGTACACTGACTCAGAACTTCAAAGTGCAGATCAACAAAACAAACAACTCCGTACAAATAAAACTTGAGCGAGTGTAGAAAGTGTTTTCCATATTTCTGCAGCGCTATGGGACTGTTCAATCTCTTCACTTTCTATTTGGAGGTAAAGCAAATATTCAAGCTGTTGTTATATCTTAATCCAATGTAGTTTCAAATGTGAACAAAAAAAAAAATTGAATTTCTTCCAAAATAATTGAAAGAATTTCTTTAAAATGTACTTGGTTACAAACACTTGTAACATAATGCAACATGCCAAAGGCCTCATCGTGTTGCCATGTGGTGATGATTTACTGCCCTCTTGTGGTACAACAGAGGCATTAGCACAAGCGACAGAAAATATTACCTGAACACAAGTGTGACCGACGTCCCCCACCTGATGTTTACTCAGCCTCTTCCTCCTGTTAAAATAAAGTGACATATGTCAATAAAAACCAGAGAAACAGGTGAAAAATTAACAAAGCTCTTATAATTTCTTTCTTTTTAAAGACTGTTTTGGGATTGGTGTCTTTCGAATCTTTTTCTATGGCATCTTGTGACTTATCCTTTCAATCCCTCCATTTTGATGGGGTGAGTTAGGTGAAGACTTTGGACCAGGTGTTAAGGTCACAGTTGGACCTGCCCCTTAGGTTGACTTAATAAAAAGCAGATTCACAAGAAAAACTAGGAGTTTGAAAACAATTTGAATTGCCCCTAAACTCTCTCCATCAGCACCAAGTTAATTTATTTTTGATAACACTACCTGTTTTTCCAGGTCTTCATCTTAGTCCAATGTAATTTAAAGAAAAAGAGAAACCACGGAGTTATGTGAGGCCATGGTTCAAATTGCAAGAAGGTGACAGAAGGACTTCGAGCGTCAGTGTTGAAATAAGAGCAGATCAAAAAGGGAGAGGACATCATCCGCATGCGGTTGCTGCCAGTGATAGGAGGAAAGAAGAAACTGGGGCAACTAATGACCAGCAAATCCTGGGATGACCTTAAAGAGATAAAAGTGGTGCTTGGTTGGTCCCTAAAAGATAAATCAACATCTACAAGTCATCTTAAAATGTGATACAGCACTTTTCAGCAGGGACTGATGACTGTTCTTTCCTAATTCAGTTTATGTACAGCTCCCTTGAAGTAATTAATACCTTCATCAAGGCACAAGAGAGGTGACACAACAAGCAGAAATAAAAAGCAAATTATTGCTTGATCCGCTCTACCATACAGCTTAATATAATGGGAATCAAACACAATGAAACTTTCAAGGGAAGTTTTCCTTCAACTTGCCTTTTTGTTCTTAAAGTTTTGCACAACAACAAAATGATTTTCTTATTTGTTTGGAAGTAAGAAATCATTTTTTATAAAGTTCTCAGCAAAAACAAACATGTGAAATGACTTTTTATCAAACAAGAAAGGACATGTCTGTTTGTCAAGTCAGGGTCCCCCTTCAGGCGACATAGCAAACTGAAAACATGTCAGTCACTCTACTTTGCAACCAAGAGAGTTGCATGATTAAAAGAAATGCTCTTAATGCAGCAAAACAAACAAGCAAGAACATCTTGGCAAGAAATGCCATGATGCATTTTTTCACTGTAACACCCAACCAGAACAAAAAAATTTTACTGTAGTGCTCTGCCATTTTTAAAGATATGATCATCGGTCAAAATCAGACCAATGTCACAGTTTCAAAATGGTGCAATGGCTCGCTTGACACAACCACCTTATGGAAAAATGGTAATACAAGTTTTTTCTGTACAAAAGTATATCAATGTTTTAAGTAACCAGATCATGCATTAAAATGCAAAAGTGATTCGCACCATGCAAAACATTAGCAAAGAGTCTACAATTCAAATCTACCTCCTCAACTTCAGCCTCTTCTTCTTCCTGTGAAAGATGAAATCAGAAGAATAAGTGAAGCCACACAGATGGACAGAATGCTAAAGCAAGGGTTTCTGATTGTGTCACAACACTGTATCCACCTGAGGTACAAATAAAATACAGTTATATTCATCATGCTGCACACCATCAGGCCTCTGCATGGAAAAAAAGTCCATGCAACACACAAAGAGAGAGACAGAGAGAGAAAGGAGAGAGGGAGAAAGGAGAAATACAGGTATGATCATGTGCGACTACTCTGTAATGCCTGAAGCACAAGAGGCCACAAACAGACCACAAACTCTACTTCACTGCCATGTTTGTCTTTTTCCTGCAAAAAAAGGTGGGTCAAAGTCAAAATAAATGGAGAGGTAGAAGGAAAAGGCAAAGCAAAGCAAAGCAGCGATGCATATTGAGAGAAGATGGGGCAGTGGCTGGAATGAGCCCCTTTCACACATAGTGAAGAAACGTATTTACTACGTTTAAATTTTGTTTACACTTAAGACGATCTATCTTTAGGCTTAAGGGTGTTACTTGCTGAATTGATCAACAGCCTGGAGCCTAAACCTGTTTTGGGATCCAGTCCCAGAGTCCAGAGGTAAGGTAAGGTAACTGGTTGAGAAGTCCTGCAATAACAGATGCTGAGTGCAGCACATACTGAATCTTGCTCAAGACATCTGCAGCCCTGTCCTCAAAGCTGTAGGGCGAGAAAATTAGAAGCAAACGTAGAAGTGAAAAAGTTTATTTTTTTGGAGGCAAGGTCAGTAGAAGAATTTATTTTTTGCCTATCATTATTTTTTAAATTCTGGAGTTTAAGTCAGGATTCAGAAAAACATATATTCTTCTTTAAATATCACACATCCACAAAAAATGTTAAAATGTAAAAAAAAGTCTAAATGCTGAAAAAAGATTGGTATTTTTCTTCAGATGTCTGTCTGTGAATTCTGCCAGATCGTATTTTCTTTTCATTGGTCTTAACTCAAAATAAAAACCGTCAATATGCAAAGAATGATGATGAAATTATGCCCTCATAAACATATCTTTCTTTTTTTGTTGTGTTTTCTCTAAGAATACATTTCGAGTTTATGATACCCTTTTTACAGTCATTTTGACTATAACACAGCTTATGTACAGTCATAGAAACAATTTACACAATTACAGACATCTTAGCTAGGCTGAATGGTTTTTTTTGTTTTTTTTTGTAATTCTAGCACTTTGTTGTGATATCTAAATGTGTGTGTGTGTGCGCATGTGTGTGTGTGTGTTTGAGGGATGCTATGTTTCTTTTTCTTTTTCTTTTACAGAGAATCTACACACAAGAGAAAGAGATAACCAAAGTAATGCTTCGCACACTTTCGGAAGAGAAACAAAATGATCAACTGACTTGGTGTGGTTGTGATAAAAACACAAGCTGGAATATAGAAGAATAGTTAGGTAAAAAAAGAAAGAAAGCATGTAAATCTACCTCAAGCTGTTGTAGCTCTTCTTCCTCCTACAAGGAATAACAGATAGTGGGTCAGCAGGCTTTGTGGGGAGCAAAATAGCATGTTGTGCCACAGACATGTTAGGTGAAAGATTTTCTGGAAAAAAATCCAACTTATGGGGAAAGATGAAGTTGTCAGGAAACAGCTACTGAATGAGGAAGAAATGATGAATGGGAAGTTAGCTTAAAATAGGATAAAAGTGGTTAATGAAGAAGAAAAGTGATGAGAAGAGAGTAAGGAAAAGAAGAAAGGAGCAAAAAGAAAAGTATTCAGATGAGTAGTAACGATAGACTAGAACCCATCCTGCCCCAAAACAAGCAACAGCCGGAGATGCCGTAGAGAGAGGCAATCATCGCACCATTACCTCTGAGTGCAAATCCTCTTCCACCTGGAGTGAGCAAACAGAGGGATGGACAAAAATGGGGAGGGGGCAAAGGGGGGATCAAATGCCATTTAGAGCATGCATGAAAAAAGATTGGTGTAACCAGCAGCAAAAAACACTTCGAAACAAAGTTGTTTTGTATCAAGCTTCCTTTGAGCTGTAACGCACTTGGTAAAATTGTTCAGATCGCATCATAGATGCCTCTCAAAAAAGGGTGAAGTATAGAAGTTTTTAATGTGTATAAAATTTTTTTTTAAAGTTCAGTCTTCAATTGCTAGATGGTTCAAAAGTTGCAAAAATGAAGAGACTGATCTTCTTTTTGATGAAAAGACACTCATGTTGCTCTAGAACCTGTGTATAACTACAGTACTGGTTTTCTTTCCATACTGCACATTCTGACTCACTAAAAAAAGATCCAACACAACTTTTAAAGCTAGTAGACCACAGGAAACAAAGATAATAAACCCAACGGCTCCCACCTGCTTGTTTTTAGCAGAAACAATACATTTTTGGCTCTATTGATCCCATTTCTTACTTGAAGCTCAGCTTCATTAACTGCTTCTTTTTGTAAAAATTCTTTCTTAAGAACACCAAATTAGAAACCACAACTCCCAACCTTACCCTGTCATCATCAGCTTCCTCCTGCATAAGAGAAAAGACAGAGTAACCCTTTTTTAAACTATTTTCCCCAATTTCAATCATGCTCTTCATATTTTTCTTACTATCATACATGATATGTGTGTCCACTGCTACAATTCAACCTGACTGATTACATATAAAACTTAATAGCATAATGCACTCAAAATGCATTTTTCTTGTGTGTGTAAAGTGTTCATGAGTTTTGAGGAACCTACCTGTCCTTCTTCCTCTTCTGCTGGAGCCTGCTAACAGAAGGAAAGACTTAGTGTTAGAGATGTCATACTATGCATTTTGACCGATTATGGCTCACACTACATCATTCCGTTTATGTTTATAGGGAAAAACAACAGTGTCCACAGATCAGGCTTTTGAACCAGACAAACTGGGGTGCACCACAAACCTTGATTAAAAAGGCAATGGATATGCAGTGTAACTTGAAATGTGAAATTATTATGAGGCATCATAACAACATTCATCAGGGAAACTCAAAAACACATTCAGGTCTAGAAAAAAAAAAGAATAGGGAAGGATGTAGAAATATGATAGTGAAAACATTAGCCGTACAGTGATCCTGAAAGATGCAGAACAGAAGGAGTAAACGGTGATGCTACTTGTTGTTAACACATTACTGTGCTTAGGCGGGAAGATGCAGGACGAGGACAACAGGAACTTGAAAAGGGAGGAAACGTAACATGAAAAGAGAAATGGAGATGCTGAGGGGAGAAAAACAGAGCATTCCAGGAATGATGGGAGGTGGGAAGAAAACAACTCATTCAAATATTCAAGGAAAGACAGAGGTAGGGAATGTGGATGTGGATTCTTGTTATGTGGCGATTATTATGCTCTCTGTGACCTCATCTGTTTCTTCCTCTGCCTCCTCAGCTTCCTCCTCCTCCTCCTCCTCTTCCTCCGCGAGTTCATCCCCAGCAGTTTCTTCATCATCTGCGGCCTCCTCCTCTGCTTCTTCTTCCTCCTCAGCTTCCTCCTCCTCATTAGCTGCATCTAGCAGCTCCTCTTCCTCCTGCTCCTCTGTGTGTGCAACTCCATTACGCTCCTCCACTGGAACCTCCTTGTTGTGAGTTGAAAAAAAAACTAGTGGTCAAACAAATAGATGAGTTTAATAAAAGGAAAACATACGTACACATGGCATTGACTCAACACCACTTCAATGGTCTGCACATCATTAGAGAGTTTAGAAAACCTGAAAGAAAGGTGTTGATCTTTCCTGGGAATAAATCAGAGAAGTAATGGTGCCAGGTTAATGTTGACAGTATCTGTTCTGTTACTGAGCCACAATGATGAACCATTAACTGAAAATAACATTTCATTCTTCAGTTACCAATATCTCAATCTTAAGAGTAAAAAAGGGAAAATATCTTTTGTTAGCTGTTTTACTTTCTTTCTTGTCCTTTTCATAAAGTTAAATAAACTAGCTTCACTTTTGGTTTAGCATTAAAGTTAATATTTCCACCATTTAAATGTAATGTTCAGAGCTGACACATTTGCAACTTGCAAAATTTAGCTTTCTCAAGTTCTGAAAAGAAGGTGCATTTCTAACTGCTTTATGTTTACTCATACTAACTCCTACAGCTATTTACTGTTGCAAAACTTGTTTTACTTCACTGTAATCCTCAGGCAACTGGACTGTCAGGCAACAATTTCCTTTCAGGCCACTGAACTATTCACTTCAAAGTTTTATAACAACAGCCAGTAGGGGGTACTTCTGTGTTCCTGCAAAAAAATGGTGTTAATAAACAAAGTTTATGTTTTTATTCTGGATAGTTTTAGGGATGAAAAAAAATATTAGAAGAAAAGCAGAGTTGAACTTTCAAGTTAGAATTTCAGTACAATCCACCAGGTTTTCTTCTTCTAACTTTGAGTTAAGGGAGAAAAGTGTTAAAGGGTAATTATGAAGAGTTACATACAGAAACTGAAGAGGGCATATTTGTATTAGTAAATCATTTCTAATCTATAAGTCGTTGAATGTTCTCTGTGCTCAACGTCAGCATGAGAAGGGACTTATGCTCGGGAAAAATCATTAGGTAACATGATCAAGATTTGTAAAAAACATACACCAACTTCAAAATGAATCAGGCAAAACCAAAATTAAATGAGCACTTCAAACAGTGATGTAATGACCCAATGTTATGATGATAATTCAGTATGTTTTGTTAAATGTCTCACTCGAGCAAACACACAAACACAAGTAAGTCTGATGACTGGGACACAGCAGCTCAGGGAGGATGAACATCTGTTCAAGAAAAAAACCAATGTGTTATTATGTAGAGGAAAAAGGTTAGAGATGAACAACAATGATGTTATGAGGGGAAAATAAAGTGACGACGGCATTACTATTGAGTCATCAGGGTTGCCATCTGCATCAGTTTTCTCAGCGTCAGTACCATTGGTCACAACATCCACGTTGTCAGCCTTTTCCGCTTCCTGTATTAATAGAATTATCAGATTTATGACGAGTGTTTTATATAGAATGAGTGCTTGAAATGTAATCTCTGATGTCTCCTTGAAATCTCTTAGTTAAAATTACTCTTACTTTTTTATGGTATAAACAACTTTTTCACTTTTGAAAACTTTAAGTTGATGCTACAAAAGCAGTTTTACTATCAGCTTTAATTACATTTTCCAAAACCAACAACAAGAAAAGCGTATCACAAAACATACCACAAGTAAAAGCAGTAGGTAGTATGCAGTACATGCTACACACTGAAAATGTACAGTATATGTGCACAATTAAAGTAGTAGTGGTGGTGGGTGGTGTTGAAAACAGCCTATGTGTCTTGTTTCATTTTTTTTTACTTTTTAGCGTATCCATTTTTGGCTGTTATTTCCAACCCTCTTCAGATCACTTCCTCTCTGGTGAAAGACTGACATAATTTATTTTGAAAAATAAGTTCATGATTCTGCTGGGTCATTTCCTAAATCTTCAGAAACAGGTAGCCAGCAGATTAGCTGTTCAAATAGTTCAAATGCATCAGGGTAATATCTTAACTGGTCACAATTCACGCAGAATTAGTCATATAGTGTAGTGTGGTCATGTATTTCATGTATTCACGTTTGGTGTAGTCAAACTTATGTCTTATTACAAGAAATCAGAACTGAATCATTCTTTGGTGGTTAGAACAAATAATGCTGTCACAATGAGCTGATACTTTCTGACAGTGAACAATATAAATTTGGTGATTTCTCTCTTTTTTTATTTATTTATTTTTTCATGTTTCAAGAAAAAACAAGATAAGTTCTAACCTTTGACCCTGGAGGAGGGGCAAGCCCCAGGAAGGCATGAATTGAGTTGTCCTCCTTGGCATCAAAGAACGTCTCATAGTCCTGCATAAAGGAATTAGACAATCCATTATTTTAACCCAGGGCTGGTATACTAAAGCTGTATCTCCAGAATATTCAGTATTTATATATTTTTATGTGCTTACCCCGCAGTAGTCCTCATCATTAAAGATCTGAGGAGGAAGGGGGATACCACTGGTGGGCTTTTTCTCAGCTGGAACATTTTGTCTCATCCACATGCGGTTTTCCTCATTGCAGGCAATATCCAGCTGAGTGTAGTCCACTTTGAGTGCCTCCAAAAAGCCCACCACATCTTGCTGCTTCTTTTTGATCTGGAAATAATAGGTAATGCATTGCAAGTTAAATGTTTACTGCATTTAGAGTGAGGTCTGACATTTAGTTTCAAAGGACAGAATATAAGTACTCAACTCAATCGAACCTAACCACAACATTCATCCCTTTATATTGGGGTCCCACAAGTGTTTTTATTTACCAGCAGCAAAGACAACTATAATCCACAGAAAGTCAAATAATCAGTCAAATAATGCTTTCAACTCCGAGAAATTGTTTTCATTAAGCCTAGTTCTCTAATCTTTTTGACCAGTAAAAGTAACACAAGAACGGGACTGAAATAGATGAATGAAAAAAGGTGCTGTTTCCTTCAATTAAATTCACACATTGAAACCAAAGCAGAAAAAAACTACAAGAGTGAAGTTACACTCCTGCTTTCGATTTACAACGGTCATATTCTCTGCATGAACTTGATCAAACTTACACTGTAAACACTGAAATATAAGCATGTATTTGTCTCATTTTTAAGTTAAAAAAGGCAAATTAGACTCAATATGAGTTTTTGCCCAACTAGTCCAGAAAAATGTCTTTGATTGAGATATTTTAAAAAGAGACAAATAATTTGTTTCTACTGAGTAAAAAAATCAGTTCAGGGGTCTTTTTACTTTCTTATATCTGTATAAAAATGTTCTGGACGTGTCATGTGAATTTGCCTCATATTCAGTATCATAGTGCAGTTTTTGCAGTGTAAGAGATACTGTGAGATAGTCTAACATGTTTGGGACAGATACAATTACAGTCGGGTTTCCCCAGATGATCTTTAGGTTGCAAAATTTTAGCCCACTGCTGACAAACTGGCCCACCATGCCACTCCTGAACTGGTTCACAGAGGGTGACCAATATGTCCTTTGTTGCTAGGTCTTGTCCCCTCTTTTGGCTGTAAAGTTTTGTCCGGGGGATAATAAAATTCCCCAAAATGTCCGGGACAGGCCATTGGTATTTATAAAAAGTCGCTGCTGGAGCAATGGCATTATTCTGATGCCCCGACCTCAAAATTGGCAGTAAAGAGTCAAATGATGGGATAAGAAGTGCAGATTTTGGGATGAATAGTCATAATTTGAGATAAAAGTAAAAAATTTGAGATAAAGAGTGAAAATTCTACTGTTAGGAGTTGAAATTTTGAAATATTTAAGTCATATTTTTAAGACGAAACCTCACAATTTTGGGATAAAAAGTCGACATTTTGAAATAATAGAATCAATATGTCGTGATTCCAAAGGGAAAGTGATGAGGAAAAAAAGTCAAAATTCTCAGTTAACAAGTAGACATTTTGACTGTTATTTCTTCTATTTTTCTTGATTCTCCTAATTCTGACCTCAAATGGAAAAAAAATCTTTATAACAACAGTTTTTCTTCTCTTTTTTACATATATTTTTAGTCGACATCAGCTTCCATGCATTATCATGGATGCATTAAAGGAGTATTCAGAATAAATGTATGGGTTTTGAAGCTACTTTGTCATCTTTCAGTATCTTTCTTTGGGTGTTTTATCAGTAACTCCAAGAAGCCGGGTAGGAGGGTCCTTTGGGGGGGTTTAAGACTATGGTCACCCCAGTTCACGTAACTTTAAAAGTTTGTAAGCTCACAATTTGGTAAATTCACATATTCCTGCTTCATTAACTTTTCTGCCATAGTGCAATGTGCATTGTACCACAAACAGGAATAAAACAGAGTTTTTTTCTCGGGGAAAAATGCTTATCACCACCGTTTGTGTGGTGAAGGGGCTCTACGGCATGTCTGGCTGTGAGGGGCACTTTTCTAGAAGGCTCTATGTAGTCTGCATATAGACCTTGAAGAAGAGAACCTCAGCACCGATCAAACACACATCTCAATGCACATATGTTAGTATGGCAACGCAAATTGGAAAGTAAGTGGCATTTATGTTACGGTATCAACGACTTTCAGTCAATAGGAGAGAAAGTCCGGCTCGGTTAGTGGAGGTTAAGTTGTCTTCATTTGCATTGTTTGGTTTCTTACCGCAGTTGATCCTGATGACGAGGCGGTGAAAACTTTAATAACCATTGTGTCTCTTTATTTTTGAGGGCTATGCAACAAGTGGGCTCTTACAGCAGCAGGGTGACTCTTATTATAAGTTCGCACTCAGGACGAAGACATAGCACTGAGATCACAAACACACCGTCTAACACACACACTCACGGGTTATTTTTGTCCAGGCTCCATCAATGCGGGATTGGCGGGTTTGCCCCGAGGGCTGCAGCTAAAGGAGTGATTGGCAACTTCAGCTGTCCATCCGGAGGAGGACAGTGAATAAGCTCCTGGGGCTTGGTGGAGTGCATATATGGACAGAAATAGCGCTGACCAGTGCGCTGACTATAACCCAAAGACTCAGGACCCGACAAAGCAGCAACTTGTTTACTTAATTTACTTACTGTTGTAGTGAAAAATTAAGTGTATCTGTTGGTATTAAGGTTTCTGTAGGTCTGCCCTGTGTTTGTAAAGTAACAGCATTAATGCACAGAGCGATAGTTAAAACGTAGAAAGGTGACCAAACGTCCTCTTCCTGGTCGTAAAATTATGTCCAGGGGATTAAATACAATTTCCAGAATACCTGGGTTGTTCTCAGTTTGCTCTTCAGACCACTGGTATTTATATTGCCAATCAAGAGGCATATATATGGTGATACATTATAATGGGAGTCCATTTTTGACAGTAAAAAAAAATAAAAACAAAAACTTGGTTCTGTTGTGAATTTTTCTTGGGCCATATTCAATCAAAATTTTGAGACAAAGACTCAAAACTTTGAGCTGAATATTCAAAATTTTGATATAAAAGTATGAATTAAAGAAATAAAATTAAAGAGATAAAATGTTGGCATTTGGAGGAAAAAAATGTGAGATCAAAATAGAAAATTTTGTGATTAAAAAAAGTCGATATCATGAGACAAAAAAAAAAAATCAAAATTGTGACATACTACAACGTGAAATGAAAAGTCCAACATTTGAGCCAAAGTCAAAACTTTGAGATGAAAATTTTAAATTGTGACATAAAAGTAGACATTTTGAGATGAAAATTCAAATGTGAAAGGAAAAGTCCAAAATTTGACCCAAAAAGTCAAAACTTTGAAATGAAAATTCAAAATTCTGAGACAAAAAGTGGAAATGATAAGACAAAAAAGTCATAATTGTGACATTAAAGTATAAATTTTGAGATAAAAAAATTAAACGTGAAATAAAAAGTCCAGAATTTGAGATGAAAAGTCTAAATTTTGAGATAAAAATTCCAAGTTACAAGAAGAAAGGCAAGAATTTGAGACAGAAAGTCGAAATTTAAGACATAAAGTCAGAAAAATTAGGAAAAAAAAATCAAATTTTGACTTTTTATCCAAGCAATTTAACCGTTTATCCCAATTTTTTTGACTTAATGTGGGCAAAAAAGATAACATTATCACAGCTTTTTGGTTGGGACGAGTGCTTTATTTATGTAATGCAGACACAATCCAGAAATACACTTCTTTGACTTAAATGTGTTGCAATAGGTTTACTTACACAGAGTTATAAAAATCAACTGCTCTTATCCTCAACAGTCATTCATCTATGATCTTGACACCTTCACCGTCGACATGCTCTCATCTGTCAATACAGGCAGGCCAGTCTAGAAGGTTGTCGACTTGGGTATGCCACTATAAAATTTTGGCAGAAACAAGCCAAAGAAAAAAAAAGCTACTGAGCAAAAAGAGTTTTTTTTTCTAGCATCTACAGCTGATCAGATGCTAGTATACACTTTTAACCATCTAAAGAGCCCAAGCACTGGAGACCTACCTATATTAATTGGTAGCCCTGATGAAGCCTTAAGAAGTGAGGATGTTTCCTGACTTCTTTAGGCCCCTTCTTGATGCTAAGGAATTTCAAATTTTTTTTTTACCAGTTAAAGGATGCAGGGGGATTGATTAAGAAACTATGTATGACTGATGACAAGTTTGTGATCGGGAGAGATTTGACAGAGGTCATTCTATCCAGTTACTAATTTGTACACTGATAATTAAGGATTTTTGACTGCAGCATAAGCGCAGATTTTCTTTGGATAAATGACGTTGAACCCAAGAGCTATTACATGTTTATCATAATCTGTTACAACAGTGAGGAAAATCGACTGACCTGTTTCTCCGCAGAATTACAAGCATACAGCAATAAATAAGTCTTCATTTTATCATCAAATAATACCAAATAATAATTTAAAAAATCTAAATCATTGTTATAAACAATATAAACTCAAATCATTCTTGTTCTTTATTAAAAAATCTTACCAGGACAACATAGCAGTATAAAAAAGTCAATGAAATGCACTGCATTTTCACAGTTTAATGTAAGCAGATAACTTGACAGGAAATTGGAGTCACAAAACCAGTTGTCTTTCAAAAAAATGCTTAGTATAAAGTTAAGCCACTGAATGTTTCTCTAGCTTACAGCATGAAGACCCAGTGTAATTACTTTGTTGCAAACCACCAACCAGCATGTTATTCCCACGCCACCTGAAATTAAAAAAGCAAAACAAAAACAGATCTATAACTGACCCATACACAGCTCAGTTTGAGAAAAATACAAATGATTAAACCAGAGAACTAAATTCAGCGACTTTTAAACAATACACAATAACAGGGTGGACTACATATTAACACTTTTTTTCCCCTCTAGAAATCCATACTAGATCGTTATGTATCCCCAATGAACTACAAAATCTCTAGTTGCTCTCTTTCCTTCACCCCTTTCAATCCACAGAACCAGACACCCATACAGGTGATCAAAGAGGTGAAGAGAGGTGCTACAGTATGTCCCTACTGTTGATGCTTTGATTAAGATGTATTATCTAATGTTAAATGTGAGTTACCTCACACGGTTCAAAAAGTTACACGCAGCTGGGTGCTGCCAGTTTTATCCAGTTTCTTAAAAGAAATACTGTGATTAAAAAGGTGAGAGGGTACACACATGCACCGATGTATAAAATGCAAAGACTTATTACCTGCCACCCCAGTTGGAAAGGCCACAAGGCGCTCCACAGGGGCAATCCATTTACTTGGAACCACAGTAACTGGATCAGAGTAATACTTCCATATCAAAGAGATCATCAGAGCTGCCTGAAAAAAAAGGTAGAAGTGTGAAGACTGGAAAATGAAAAAAATGAATTTTAAGTTTTCCTTTATAAGCAATAACTTTTTAGTTGTAACTTGTGAGAATAAAAAACAATGTCTTTGTAGTATTGACTTATTTCTTAATACCTTTGTAGTAGTTCTCCACCTACCTGCAGTATATAGAAGACAATGTTCACAACCCATTTCATTTTTGCTTGTTGTGCTGTTCTTGATTTCACTGTTTGATTACAAGAAAAAAAGAGCAGATCGATAGAATAGATGAGTAGTCAACTCAGCACACTGTCTTGTGGCATTAGAACCACTTTATTACCCACTATGACTTTTGGTCAGATACAATTTAAGAAAATATAGGCTGTAACTTTGTGTTTGTATGTCATAGGTAAAACTCAGAAAATACAGTTTGAGGTTCTCATATGAGCAACACGCATAGACTGATATAATGTTTGTTTGCAGTGGGGTTGAGCTGCACTTCAAAAGAGCCAATTTTCCCCAAAACTAAGGCATATTGTCTCATTGAAAACCACCTGATATCTACTTGTGTCTCTCACCATGTGTTTTCAGCTTGTCAGTCATTTTGTTGATTTTTCGTTCCAGTCTGGCATATCTTGCAAACTCATCCATCATGCTTATCGAAGATTGCTCTTTCTTCATCTCTTGGATTTCAGTCCTCATCTCACTCTCCTGCTCAGCATCTTTCTGCATCATCTTTGACAGCTTGAAAAAGAAAAAAGAGAGCTTATGAGTGATTTTATTATTGTGAGTACATTTCAAGTGGAAAGAGTAGATTTATCAATCTACTAAATATTTATTTCAAGCAATGATCAATTTTATATCAAGTAATTTGGGTGATGCCTAACTTTTATCTTACAGAGAAAATTAACAGGTTCCATAATCTATTTAAAAAATAATGCAACGTATGTTGTTAGAATTGGCTGATTACTTAAATGTTCAGTTTGTACTTCAAAATAAACAGTAGAATACATGTTTGTTTCTGTTATTTTCAGCATGAATTGTTCAAAACAGTCATTAAAACATGACAAAATTGTTTCTGTTTCCAGGATATCTATGTCAACTGTTACCCATTGAAAAAAAAAACTATACATCAGCAATGATTTGCTCTAAAGTTACATGACTCAAATCATACGAGGTCACATCTGTTTTGGTGGTAATCCTAGAGAAAGTGAGGTTTGTGAAATCCTCATCAATATTTCATCTAAATGTATGTCTGTACACAATGCTCTTTAATTGTTCGTCAACTATGTTACCAACATTTTTTTATGTACCGACTTAAAATGTTGTAGTGACAGAAGCATAAAGAAAATGCTAAGGAATGTGAGGTGATGGAGGACAAGTGGTGACATGTTCAAGGTCTGTAGTTAGCACAAGGGCCAAAATGGAGACAATGTCAACTGTATTACCCGTCAACTGTTACCCATTATGAAAGTTTGTGTTTTGGAGAAAAGTCTCTCCTCTTGTCCTGTCAACTGTTACATGAGTTTTTAAGCCTTAAAATGTTAGCTATGCATTAGTATGACAAGGAACATTTCTAGAGAGCTGAGTCTGACATAATATTGTTGTGCAACTTTGAATTCAGTGTAATATGTTGAAAAAAAAATTTAGTCAAAGTTCGTTCATAGCACAGTTGACAAAATAATGAGCCATTTTTATTTGTTTAAAATATTTAGGAATTCAATACAGATTAAGCTTGCAAAGTAATGAATTCAGAAAATTCCAGGTATATACTATGCAAACCAATAAAAGCACATAACTTTTTCACTTTTAGTCACACGTGAGATGTACAGAATCACTCTTATGTGAGCATTATCTCTTTCCAAATTTTAGCAACATGTGATGCTAACAGGGGCCGACCCAAACAAAGGCAAAGGGCAAAAACCTGGGCATGATATAGTGGCGTGTTTTACAGTCTCCATTTTTGAGTGTATTAGTTCAGATGCTAAAAACTGATAATGGGATGTAGCACATGTAAAAATGGCTAAGAGCAGAAATCTTAGCATTAATAGCATTCAAATGGTCGCAGTGTGTGTATGAATCAACATTATTGTTTGTTTGTTTGACGTCACAGCACGCTGCTCGTGTTAGCTCTTGATGCAGAATCCACCGTGACTTCGCTGTTCAACCTCATTTCCAAGGAATTTGCACAAGAGATCGTGGTTTGGGTGAGCTGGAGCCCAAACAGCAGGTTACACAAGTATTTCCTTAAGTGAAAACAATAGTGATGCACCAAACCGACTTCCCTGATGTATAAGTGTTATGGAAACCCCACCCTCTGTCGGCAGCTGGGCTGACGGGGTGTTATGAGCTAGTTGGTTACCCCCATAGACTGTATAGGATCCCACTATAGCCCCATGAGCCACATCACACTGTGAAAGGAAGTACTCGACGTTAAACTACACCAAGTGCGCCTTATAGTATGAAACTTTGAGTCCGAGTGTAATATGTGTTTCTACTTACGAATGACGATATAGTCGGCAGGAGTGTTTTCATTAAATTGCAGAGAAAAACCGAACCCAGAACAAGGAACCACGCATAGCCGGCCGCCATATTTGTTCCTCTGCAGCTGCAGAGCAGATGGAGCACAAAGAGCAATGAA
This sequence comes from Thalassoma bifasciatum, assembly GCA_008086565.1. Classification (NCBI taxonomy): domain Eukaryota; kingdom Metazoa; phylum Chordata; class Actinopteri; order Labriformes; family Labridae; genus Thalassoma; species Thalassoma bifasciatum. Next base: position 26,205 of record RPOG01002156.1, on the reverse strand, counting down.
CAACCACTGATCTGTTTACAGCCAGCGTGTAATACAGCTAATAATGTACAGAAGGTATCAAAACAGCACGTTGTCTGTACAAAAGAATTTAAAAAATTAAGTCTTAACTTGAAATTGTCGATAGAGAATTAACAAAGTTGGTAACAAAGCAGGTTTTATGTTGAAGATTTATGAGGCTTTAATCCATATGCAATTGCAATGATTTAAAAAATACAGTATAAGCGAACAGAAGACTGAGCAAGGACCAAAAAAGTGTAGAACAGTTGTTTATGTGCGCGAATGTATAATTTATTTATTTATTTTTCATAAATTATGCATAACTTGCTTAGACCAAAACTTGAAAACAATGAAAACACACCGTGGTAAAAAAGCATTTAGTCTGATTGGCACACATTTCACCCACACAGGTGAGATGTTTTGATTCAAAAGCGTGTTTCCTTGACCCCGACGCCAATCACTGAAAGCAAGGGGCGGGGAGAAAGTACTGGTAGGTTGGTAGGAGAAGGGATAACATATACTGAAATACGGGATCCAATCCGATCGAAGCAAGTCCAGCAGTGCTCGGACGTTCGTGTTAAACTACTCTTAGAGCTGAGACGCACCTACTGCCTTCAAGGTGTTGCAAAGGTGTTCGACTACTCTCCTACTCTTTGGTAACTCTCCAGGCTGACCTAGCCGCGAAAAGATTGTTTCATCCTTTTATCTCTGCCGAACAACTTACGCAACAATGGGAAAGAAAAAGGTAAATTCCAGAATGTGTATTTTTATGTAATCATAAAATCGAGAATATGTAATAATGTATTTTTTAACTATGTTCCTTTAAGGGGGCGGTGGCTCTGTGTGTGTGTTAGTGCATGTTTTTATCCCTGCGTTTGATGTCGCGTAATTAATAAATTCTTCTTGCATGCGTGCATGTGCTTCTCAGCAGCCAGCATTTGCTGCCCTGTAGGTATTCCACCCTGTTGATACAGGAAAGTGGCGCCTTTTTACTTCAGAGCCTATGGTACAACGTGCAGCTACACTGTATGTAAATTGTAAGCTCAGAGATAATGCTTCAACACCGAGTTTGGGAGCTTAAATGTTTTACATTAACCATGTTTTCGTCTTCAATGTGAGATGTCATCAAACAAAAAAACGTGCAACTAACACTGATGCACGTGTTTAGGGATTTTGCGTAATTGCATGTAGATAAGCTTTGCACATATTGAAGATACCGTGTTTTATTGTTCTTGTTACTAGATGCCCATTGTTTTCACCTGTAGTTGTGTTTTTGTTCGTAGCTGCCAAACATAACTTGTTCTCATGATGATTAAGGCAACAGCCACCTTCCCATTGCGCAAGTTTTACTGTGGCTTTGATGGGTTTGGACACATCACAGATTCCTTAAGATGATGATAGCATTTTGAGGAGAGCAAAACTTCCCTCCACTTTCAGTTGCGACGACACCATGCCTTCTTAAAACATCTCTATCCCATTAGAGAACTCTCTTTGCACCTTTGCATGATAAAACTACAAGTTGCTGTGCGTTTTTGACGATAAATACGCACATTTAACTTCCCTTTCCTACTTTAAGGTTGCATAATTTCTACTTATAGAGAGGGAGAGGTGCCCATCCCCCCTGCATCACACACCCACTTCAGCTCACTCATGAATGGTTGTTGATCCTGTTTTATTAATTTGCTTCTCCCCTCTCTTTTCTGCACAGGGTTCCAGTGATGCAGATGCAACTGTAGAGGTTAGTATCTGGGTCTTGACTCTTAAATTGCTTTGCACAGGCTGCCACATTAAAATGAACATTTTGTTCTATTTAGCGTGAAGACAGCGAGACAGTGTTTGTTGATATGGGATGTCTAATATAGAGTCAGTTGCCATCCTTAATGATTATGAAAGCGAAAAAGTGGACCTTTTAATAATAATCAGGTCACTAACTTTGTCTGAATGTTGCAGGAGTTGTGATTAAAACCTCATTGTTTTCTTTGATGAGGCAGTCATCCACTAGGGGGAGCTAGTTAACCGGCAGTCTACATTTCTGCACTGCTGCCCACAAACTAAGCCCAAGCATCAATTGTACATCAAACCAAGTGTACACTTTGCCAGTAGTCTTGTATCTATTATCCAGAATTGGAGAAATTTGAAGGCCACGTTTTTTTTTAAGTCCTTGCCAAAGTGCATATTTAGTGAGAATAGTGTACTTGTTTTAATAACAATTTCATATTGTAACAAAGTGTTTTGTGAAAGAAGTTGTGAATTCTGTATAATTCAAATCATATTTTCAAATGGTTAAACTCAAGTTTTAACACTTCACTGTTTTACAGCCAACAAGGAAGTCTCCTCGTTTCCAAGGGGGAACGGTAAGGAAGCCCACACTGAAACCCTGAATTTTCTATGCATAATGTCATCTATACATGTCCCTATCATGTCTGTTTTGTGACACACAATTTTCTTGTTTCATGTGTTTCAGACACCACAGGTGAAGAAGACAAAGGTGAAAAGATATAATTTGAGTTATAATCTGAGCTGTGGCATTTTATTCAATGAAAACGCATCATAGTTTTAGTATATGTGACAATGTGGCTTTATTTCTGCTTTACAGGAAATAACGTCAAACAAAAAGGCAGCTGTGCCCAAGGTACAGAAGAAAGCAGAACCTCCAGCTAAACCCGAAGAGGTACCTCAAGAAGAACCTCAGGAAGAGACAGTAGAGGCCCCTACAGAAAATGGAGATGCCAACTCAAAGGAGGTATAACAAGTGACTCCTTCAATGTGTAATTATGGAATTTGCTCTTAGTTTGCACTTGTGCAGTGTTGAGAAAGAGCAAGTGATGATTCATGTTTTTCCACCTACCAGCCGGCTGCATCAGCAGATGAGGCCCAAGATGGTGCTGAAGAGAAGGAGGTAGAGGCTGAAGAGAAGGAGGACGAAGCTGAAGAGGAGGAAAAAGAAGAAGAAGCAGCAGAGTAGTTGTGACACCTTGAAACTAACTCAGCAGGGTGCCTTCTCTCTCTTTGTTTGATTCAGAGATTATTTTCAGCTATACTTTTCATAATGCAGTGATTGCTTTAGAAAGGTGGAACTGCATTTATCAACCCTACCAATTCCTTTCATTCTCGAGGCTTCTGTGAAGGGAAACACCAGTAGCTATGTTTTTCCCCCTTCTATTAGTGTACTGTCTCTTTTACTTATTTGCTTTTATAGGCTGTAGTTTTCTGCATGACGTTGAGTCATGTATTTGATGTTCACATGAGTTTTCCTGAGATATTCTCAAGGTGTGTTGATGCATGATGTAACCTCAGATTGTTTTTATTCTAATACATTTAAATTGGTAGGGACCAGATTGATCCAAAGTTTGAGTGCTAAGTCATATGTTCAGCTTGTTATGAAATATTTACCTTAACAATGTGCATCTCTGATGGGCTCATTAAAGTCCATCAGAGGTGACATGTCATATAAAGGGTTGATTGTCAGCAAAATTGTCATAAATTTCTCTTTGGGGTTAACTGCATTTGTTTTGGGGATTTTTTTAGTCTATGTACAGTTTCTTTTATTAAAAAACAAAAAAAAAAGAAAAAAAGAAAAGGTGTTTGTTATAAATGGTATAAATGCCAATAAAAGTGAATATTCTCTTAAAATGTGTTTTTATTTCTTATCAGCAGTGTTTTCCTGAACCCTCCATACAGACCTTGAGTTAAAGCATTGTTGTCTGAGTAATAATCCTGAACATAATGTAAAGATTCGACTTGAACCTGAGGTTACATGATTAAGGACCTTTGGGGACCTGTTACATTGATGGTAGTTGCTTATCCAGTTTAGATTTTTAAAAAACTTGGCTTGGAACAGATCTGCAATTATCTTATTGCACACAAACCAATGGGGATTGAGAGCTGCAGGCCTCAACTGAGAGTGTAGTCAGGTGCTATAAGGAACACTTCTGAGGATCACCTCAATTCCACCAACATGCATTCTATGGAGGAGGCCAAGCGGGGGACTTGGGGTTGGGCCTATCCATCACGGGTCACTCTACGTCACAAGCCTTACCTATGGTCAAGAGCTGTGGGTAGTGACCAAAAGGACAAGACTGCACATATAAGCAGCTGAAATAAGTTTTCCCCACAGGGTGTGTGCTCAGCCGTAGAGGTAGGGTTCATAGCTTGGACAACTGGGAGAAGCTTGAAGGAGAGCTGATGCTCTTCCGCGTCGAGAGTAGCCGTGTAGGGGCATCTTGTGAAGATGTTTCCTGGAGCCCTTCCTGTGAAGGTGTTTTGGGTATGCTTCTCAAGGAGGAGACCCTGGGTCTGACCCAGGACATTATATCTACCCAGGGATTATATCTCCAGTTGGCCTGGAAAAGTAGATGGATGGATTAAGAACCTTGTTAAGATCCAACAGTGTAAAATTTTAATCAGTGCAATTTTTCAACTGGTCTTAAATTTTTGACTGTAAAAAGGTATTCATACATAAAGCACTTCTTCTGGAACTGGATGGCAGCACTTGCTACTAAACAAACTTTTCCCTCAAGTCAAAATTCTTGCTTGTCTACTGTCTATATTATATGACCTCGCATCTAAAATCTCCAATATAAGCACTCTGATACAAGCAGTCCATTCCAAACTGTGCTCAAGCACTTCTATCTAGAAGCCCCCTGATCCAGCATGCAGGGCCCACGAGATCACAACATCAGGTGTCAACAAAGGAGCAAGGAGTTGGAGTAATGTGAGATGTGGTAGTATTTTTTGTTAAAGTCTGAAGAAAACATTGCACCTGAGTGCAAACTTGTCATGCAAAAGTTTTCTGTTGTGGTACAGAATTAGAGGAGTTAAATTTTTCTAAACTTAAACATTCTTCCAAGGCTGACTCAAGCCTTGAAGACCTACAAATAGAGCTGTAGGTCACACCATTTGTGCTGGTGTGATATCAGATCAATATCAGCATCTGCAAATACTCTAGAATAAGAGCACTGTACCATTTCTGTGTTGACTAGGGTGTACATACCCATGACCTGTTTGACATGCATTCATTATAAAGGGTGATTCTCATTCCCACCAATAAGCCAAAACAGCTCAGTTGGGAGAGTGTTAGCCTAACGACCCATAGGTCCCTTGTTCAACCTGGATTTTGGCAGCCTGGTAAAGCTTAGACATGTGTGAGGTACATGATACAACTTACCAAAAAGACAAAGTGTGCTCTTCTGAATTAATTTCTGTTCCAAGTTCCACATTGCTGGTGGAAATTGGCATCATTGTGGGATGGGATGGAATTAGCTTCTCATCATGTTAGAGGCATCATTCAAGGCTCCCTGATCTGCAATTTGTAATCAAAATGCAATATTAGTACTATATTGGACATGAGAAGGTTGTAGCGGGATGCCCCTGCTAAATGTAAAGGGTAATATAGACAAGAAAAAAAGCTCCATCAAGTTGTGGGCCTACTTCAAATGAAAATATCATTGCAAGTTTTCCCAGAAATAAGAGAGCAATTTTTAGAGGCTAACTCTGGAAAATTGTGTCAATTGAGGCAAATATTTTTCATACCCATGTTACTTCACCAACTTTGTTATATCACTCAAATGGACTGCGTGAGCCCAGAACAACAACCAAAAATAATAATAATAATAATAATGATCAGGACCACATTATGACACAGGTTTTCTAAGACAGCTGTATGGTACACACTGCAAGAACACAAATATGCTTATACACACTGGGCAGTTTTGCCAACTATTTTAGTCTTTTTTTTTCTTTTTTAAGAAAGTATGCATTTATTTGATGCCGAGAGCACAGTTTTTTATGAGTTGCTGTTAAGATGTTATTCTAAGTGCAACTTCTTGAAAAACAAGAATGATTTTCCTGAAAATATGTGAGTGGATGGTTCCATGAGAACATTCATTTTAAAAGGGGCCAAAATACTACTTCGGCTGACTGTAGTGATATGATAATCCTGAAAATGTTTTTTAAGAGGTTTATTTTATTTTATTTATTTATTTAGTGATACGTTCGGCAATACATGGTTTCACAGTCTGTATAATAAATGACACTGAATTGCAGTGCTTTGCGGTCAAAATAACTCCAAGAACTGTATGGAATAATAAAAGTACTGTAATATTCATATAAATGAAAATAGAAACCATCCGGCAGAAAAGTGGGCGGGCTTTTAGCTAGAATTTAAGTACAAGAATAAATGAATAAAAATAAATAGATGCGGGTTTTGGTTTCTGCCATGTCAATGAGTTGTGTTTTCATCAAAAAGTGCAAATTTACAGCAATCAAAGAGGCGAACATTTACTTGAGTCTTTTGATGAAAGTGCCTCTACCCACCCCCTTTTTCCTGTGTTACTCCGCTGTGGCGGAAGTAAGTCGTATCGCTGAGGCCTCATCCTTCCAATGGCGACTGCAAACAAGCTGAATGGAAAGCGGGAGCAACTTGCAGGGGTACAGGGCGTTGTGATCTAAATTAATCAAATATATCATATCCTCTGCAGTGATAAAGTTCAACGAAAATTGTTTCACCTCTCTGTATCACGGTCGATTCAATGGCCAAAAATCGGAACATTTCGCTCCTTGAGTCGGGTAAGACGCAAAGGAAACACAATTGATGTTTTAATTTACATCATTGATACTTTCTGAAGTTACTTTCAACGCCAATGTCCACACGCTTTATTTACAGAGCTCTATTACTTGATTACTCGTTTTTTGACAACGGGTCCGTGTCGGAAAGCAGCTGAGGTAAGCTGGTGAGCTTTGGCTTTCGCTGGGTGTTCAATATCAAAAGAGTTGTCTAGCTTTTTACTAATTGAGTTACTACACAAATTTGGACAATAATTCACTCTTTTGAACCGTTGCAGGTTCTTGCGAGCGAGCTTGAGGAATATCAGGTGTGTATCAGCGATGCTTAAGCTACTTGTTAACTGCTAGCTGCTAACCGCTGCTCTTCACTGAGATGGGCTTGAAACTTGTCTCATTTATTTGGCTATCAAACACCATTGTTTGTGTCTCATTTTTAATATCAGCCGTGATTATATTTCAAACATGAATATTATGCCGTTTCCATGGCCGGTAAATGTGCCTTACTGTTTTGGACAGCTGTTACCCGGGAGATTGGACTGGCTGGGAAACGAACATCCGAGAACATATGAAGATGTGGTAAGATATCACTGTTTTGTTTTGTGTCGGAACTTCTTATCGAAGGACCTCAGCTTTCTACGTCCATGCTCGACACTTGTTTACGTTCTTTGTTCTTTCACTTGGCTGGTGGGTGTGGGGTTTCTTTGAGCTAGCGAGACCCACAAGGTCGCAACCCGCGCGTTCAATTGTTGTTTAGGATTGAGTTGTGTTACAGACCCTCACTAGATCACGATAGACCTTAGGTTTTATGATATTAATGTCGGACTGTTATTCCATAAAGGGTGGGATGTGCGGCTTTTTGCTGTAGCCGGATGGCCACATTGGCCAATCAGAGAGCGAAATGTGATGTCTCTGCGCTAGTTTGCATGTGACCTGGGCTGTGATTGGCTGAAAAAAGAAATGGTTTGCATAGGAAGCCGCGCCCCTTAACACAGGAAGAGTTGAGTAGCGCATGTAAGGCATGTCACACAACTGTTTTGACACATCAGTGGAAGGATACGACATCTTTAAAGGTTTAAAATAGCTTTGTCAATCTATATTTTAGTCATTGCTCCTCAACACCAAAGTTAAGCGTTTCATTAGTGACAAACTGTTTCCCCCATTCTTGAAAGATGTAACTATGTAACATTTGAAATCCCTAACACATTAATTTATTTGATACCAGATCAGCAGTAAAAATACTGCAACAAGTATCTATAATTTAGGGCCGCATGATATGTCCTTTTTGTATCACTATTCATATCTCAAGATACATGATATATGGCAGCCTTTCAATGTCAAAGTTTATGTATCCCATCTATGCCCAGTCACATTATCAATAGATCTAAATGAGCATCCATTTATACAGTTTACCACAATAAATGCAACAACTTGCACAGTCAGAGCACCTTCTCTGTGCTGTGTCATCTCACCCACTGTGATCAGGGTATGGTGAAGTGACACGCAGGGTGAGCCGTTGAGTGGCTAATGCTAAATGTGAGAGAAGCATAGCAGGGAAATTGGACAACCTGACAGTTTTCTTAAAGTTAATATCACGTAAGGTGCTTTATTTAGCACTTTAAGGGTTAAAGGCAGCTGCTACCAGATCTGGGTGCTCAATTTTGAGAGTCTCTTATCGCCATTTCAGGGTGAATTCGGCTGAACAAAGTGAAGTGTAAATTGTAAATAATACCGCAGGGAACAAAAATATTTCAGTATTAATTTGCCCGTGTAATTGTGCAGCCCTTAAGTAATTCATTGCATGTTGATATGAAATTAATATTTGACAGGAGAAGCAACATTTTCATTGCAGATGGATTTTGGTAGAAATCTTTACCCAAATATACTTTTCAAATGTAAAGTGCAACAAAACAACTTCATTATGAGTAAGCAATATTTACCAGGAGTATCCTCATATGTTTGCCCAACCCATACTTCAGATACCTTTTTTGGATTACCTTTTTTTATGAAAAATACTGCCACACAGCTGACATTTCTCTTGCTCCTTGATACTTTGTTGGCACCTTAGCACACACTGGTGTGGTGACTGGGCTCTGCATGCTGGATCCAGATTTTAAATACAGGTCGATGTAATCCTGTGTTCATCACTTTTGAGAAAATCTTAATTGTAAGCCCTCTTTTCACCATAAACAACATAGACCTTGAAGTCACCTGTGGCCAGTGAGTCTGCATCCACTCTTTGTGCTGACTTTTTTTTTTCTTTTTTTTTGAGTATGTCTACATTTCTACAATAGGCTGGAAATTAAACTCTTGTAGTGTGTTCATTGCTGGGTATTTCTTGATGGGTGCTTTGTCTTTTTGAAGTCTTTGGAACATCCTGACTTCCTTTTCGGCATGACAGCTAACCCACCTTACATTATGTAGCAGATCCTGTTCTTAATAGATCTTTGTTGCAACTAAAAACACAGAGCTATAAAGCGCCACTGTCACATCCTGAAAGCACAAAATCTCATACTGTAACTGACCTATTCACAGAAAAGAAAAGAAGATAGAAAGTGAGGAGACATTATGATGAGCAAAGAATGTTTCAACTTCAAAGTTGTTATATGCAGCAGATTTAGACCTACTGAAGGAAACAGGCGAAGCAAGCACATCGCAATACCTCATAGGTTTTGGCAGTAGAACCGTTTGAGTGCAAAAAAAGTGCCAACAGATGTTGAAAGTAACACGATGAGAAAAACAGTGTATATCATGGAAGAAACTTCATCTATTTATCACTGAACTTGTGCAGTCATCTGTTTCAGGGTCATGATACTACTCTAACAGACTTACTGTTCCCTGACAGGTTGCAGCCACCAGACATATTGCACCAGATCACCTGCTACAAATATGTCGACAGATTGGACCAATCCTTGACAAAGACGTGCCATCATGTGTCCCAGGTGTGCACACTCTCCTCGGGTCAGGGAAGCAGTCAATGCTTCGGACGGCAAAAGGTACACAGTCTTTAAGTGTTGTTTGGGATATGAATTTATCAGCTTTCTCTTTGTAAATAGAAATAAAGAGTACCTTCAAGGCTGACATTAAACAAAGGTTTGAACACATTCTTTGTTTGTGCAGATTTGATATCCGTCTTTTCAGGCGCACTTCTGGGATTCAGGCATGTCATTTTGTTTTTTTGTTTTTTTTCAGACAGCAACAATGTGCAGTTAAGGGCTTCGTCATTCGCAGCCCTTCACAGAGGCAGACCACCAGAGAGGCCTTTAAACTGCAGAAAACCTCCTCACCTAGGTAGGTCCGGTTTAAGACCAAAGTTCTGATTTAAGAAACATTTTGCAGTAAGTGTTCCTGTGTGTACCTGGTATTGCTCGGTAGTACTTCATCCATTTAGCAGTTTAGATTTTGTTTGCTTTGAACTCATTAACCCTTGGAGGTCTGGACCTATTTTGACCTTTTTTGAGAACTTTTGATTTTGCCTTTTGTGTACATCATTATTTGTGTTCATACATGAGCATATTTGGTTTCATTCTTTTCAGTATAACATTATTTACATGATAACACCACTGTTGTTATTTTTTCATTTTCACCAACTGTATAAAGATAATAGGGCCAAAAACAAAACACTCCAAATACATACGATCTGATTTGAAAAATGAGGTGGCAGGGGCAAAGGTTCAGACATAGATATTAATATAAAATATTTCGAGTAGAATGTAATCCAGAATTAACACAGTAATATAAGAGAAGAAACTCTCTTCTGCTTACCCCCTCACCCCTAGTATTCTCAAAAAAAAAAAAAATATATATATACATAAAAAGAGTTTATGGTGTTCCAGCAGAGAAATATTCAAAGAACAGAAACAGATGTGGCCTAGTTTCTCTTACATGGTATCATCAGTGTCAATAGTGAGGGCGTTGACTTCATCTTTCTCAGCTTCACTCTCATCCTGAGATGATGATAAGGGGGAAGTATCGTCACCAACGGTCTCTTCCAGTTCAAAAGAAGTTCAGAGAACAACTGACATTCATAAATAAAAGTGTCATGATCTCCTCATAAACAATCATGTGCTCCAGACAATATCCAGCTGTCTCCTTCCACAAACAGCTGCGTTCTCTCCCTCTCTGTTTCTCCCCTACTTTAATTTTTTTTTAAAAAGGAACAAAAAGAAAATAACACCCCAGTAATCTAAACTCATAGATTTCTCCCCAACTCACCTGGACAAACCCAATGTCAATGAAGAGGCCAAACTGCTAACTCTTACCTATGTCTCTTATATTTGCTTTGTGTATCGCTCTTTCGTCTGTTAATCATCCGTGGCTCCCTGCCGCCCATTGCTTCCACTGCTGCACAGTTGAGTCTTTCCAACCCACATGAAGCCTGGTTTATAGATTCATACTGTTTTTCTATTAGGAAAAAAGACGGAAAACTAGGGAATATGCATAAATGCTATTCTCCAGTGATTCCATATTCCCTGAGGATATATACACAGAGCACACTCTTATTTTTTATACGCAATTTTAAAAAAAAGTCCTGTTTTATGCCTCATCATCATCAAATAAAAATGTAGGAGAAAGTTTTAAATTTGCACTTTTGACAGTAGTTGACTGGAAAGTTCTATGTACTTGAATACTTTTTGCTACAGCGATTTAAAAAATGTTCTGTGATCTTTATCACGCCAGTGTGATCAGCTACCTGTAAGGGTTAATGACTCATTTGCACATATTTGCAGGTATTCTTGCTTTCTGCTGATGTTAACATCAGACATAAATCTCTCTCACAAATTTCAACAAGTGTACATCTCTTCACTTATGACCACGCCGAAGTAAAATGATCAAACACCTGCTGAATTTGAGCTTGCATTGTTTGTCCACTACAATCAGACTGTAAGACTAATGTTTTGTCTTTTGGGATCAACAGTGAAGGTTGTTCGAGGCAGAGAGCTGACAGGAGCACAAAGCTTCAGCTCCATTAATCCTGTCAGTAATTATGAGCACATGCGGCTGCACAGGCGCATCCTGGGGCATTTGTCTGCAGTATACTGCATTGCATTTGATCGCACCGGGCTCAGGATCTTCACAGTAAGATGGACCTCCACACACATGCACACACACCTCAAAATAAACCCCGTTCGTTTTCATATGTAACTTCTCACAGGTCGATGATTTGTTAAACTTATGGGTTTTTTTTTTTTCATTAGGGCTCAGATGACTGTTTGGTGAAGATATGGTCTTCTTTTGATGGAAGGCTTCATTCAACACTGCGAGGACACTCTGCGGAGATCACAGACTTGGCAGTTAACTACGAAAACACATTGATTGCAGCAGGAAGCTGTGACAAGACCATCCGTGTATGGTGCCTTCGTACCTGTGCCCCTGTGGCTGTGCTGCAAGGGCACAGTGGATCCATTACCTCCCTACAGGTAAAGATATTTTAAAATCTGTCTTGCTGTCTTTCTTGTTGTTTTTTTTTTTAAAACACAAAATATTCTTCCATGCCTTTTCATTAATTCTTGGGGATCGGGGGGTCTAAAAGTCTGTTTGAATTTGCTCCTAACATAACGGAATGACAGAAGATGTTGAAATATGCATGCATGCAGAAGAACCACTTCTGGATTATTCTGTTTCCTCCTGTGGTTAAGTCAGTTTTGATGTCTCAAAGTCAGGTGTCAGAGGTTACTGCTAGACATATTGACTGTTATGTTGATGGTTGAAGAAAAACCAACACAAATGTCTAAGTTCTGTCTCAGCACTGGAGATCAAACAACAGTTGCTACTTTTCAGTTTCAACAACAATGTTTCAGCTACAGCTGGTATAAATTTGTTTGTGCCTCCCATCCTTAACTCAGACTGCTTTTGCAACAAGAGAAACCCACATTAAGTTACAGAAGTGGGAAACGCTTAGATTCAAATATAACAAGGCCTGAGCTTTGAAAGTAGGAACACAGTAATTGGTCATTTTAGTAATTGGCTAATCTGTTTTTATTCTGACGATTAATCCAGTAAGCTCATATAAAATGTTGCATGTGCAGCAGTTTTTCCCACTAAATATTTTACCATTTCTGTTTCAAGATTGCATGTTTTCCTACTTGTAGAATTATAAAAAATTATATTATATATTATATTATATATTATATTATATAATTATAAATTATAAAAGACACAGTTTAAGGATTCAGGTGCTTTATTCCCTAATTTTCTTTTCTTTCTTTCTTTGCTTTAGTTCTCACCTTTTGCAAAGGGCTCAAAACGTTATATGCTATCAACTGGAACTGATGCTACGGTCTGCTTCTGGCAGTGGGATGTCCACAATAACAACTTCAGGTGAGTGCCGCTTTCAATGACAATTGAGATGTTCTGTAGAAATAAGCCTACAGCAGAGACAGGTTGTTGACAGGTTTTTATTTCAGGACTGGCTGTTGGTATCTTTGGCCCAATTCCAATTCCTTTCTTAACCCTCAATCTTAACCCTCAAGCTCAACCCTCAATCTTAGTGGCCCTCAAAACCAAGTGTTAAGGGCTATCTTGTGACTTAGAAATGGGACACCCCTTAAATGCAAGTGAAATTGTTGTGGACTGTCTGTCAGTTATTCCTTCGGTTAGCGTTATCAAAAAAATATCTGTATAAATAACACAACCACGGACATATTCAGCTGTCACAGCATACCATAGTTTATTGAAAGGTAAACACCAGCTTTAACTATCGTTACAAAACTCTGCGGCTACAGGAGATGACATTAGCCCGGTCATCTTATACCATTATCGGCACAAGCATGTTATATAGGCTGTTATCTTGATAAAACAATTACATTACCACGGAGAAAAATGAACATTTTGTAACGTTAACTAACTTTAACGAAAGCAACATGGTTTGTCCGCACCGGACACTATTGACAAAAGATCGTAAAATAAAAATAAATGTTCTGCAACAACGAGGTAAATAATCCATAAAATGGGTCTAAACTAAGATAATACAATGGTTTTCGTAATATTTATATCTCCATTAACAAAGAAAATACTATATTTGTAGCTCGCCTTCTCTGCCGCTTTGGATGCCATGTTCATTTACCGACAATACGCAATGCATTCTGGATGTCCCTTAATCCCAAGGGTGGTGTCGGAAAATCTCAATATTGAGGGAGATACAGCCCTCAATCTTGCCCCTCAACCTCAACTTTCTGAGAATCGGGACAGCACTTACACTTCGCGGGAGCGCGCATTTGAGATTGAGGGTTAAGATTGAGGGTTAAGACAGGAATTGGAATTCACCCCTGAAGTACACAAATGCTATATGGTTAAAAAATGTATATCTATTGAGTTCATTGAACAAACTTTATGAAGATATCTCATTAATTTCCTTTGTAATGTATTTATTGTTTAACTATAGAGAGACTTTATGTGCAAAAAGCTTCATAAAATGAAAAAAGGTGTCTTTAGCAAACACAAAAGTAGGGCCCTGAAATTGGTGACAAATCAGGGCCACGTCAATAAAATACTTCAAAAAATTGTCAAATTGAGCTGAGAACTTTCCTCATTGGTTTACCCATTCCTTGGACATGTGAGTCTTGTCCAGTGAAGGTTTTAATCATTATAATTTAGTTTAATTGCTCTAGGATTAAACTCAAAGATTCCTTAAAAGACATAGAATATCTGTAAAGTATCAGGGCAAAATGTTTCAGATTGACTTAAAGGATCCCATGTGAAGAAACAAGCTTTTCCTTGCCTGAGCAGATTTACCTCAAGACCTTGAAATTGCAACGTCACTCCCACTTCTACTTTTCAAGCCGTTCCCCTTCAGTGGAGCAGAGGCACGATGGTTAAATCAGACATGTCAGCTGCTGTAACGTTTGCAAATCCAACTCATTTTTTCTTATATTCTGACACTGCACCTGAGGTTCCAAAAAAACTTGAGTTGCTTTATATTTTGATAACATACATAAAAACTGCAGCTCAGTGCCAACCACAGCATGTTGGACTGTCAAGACCAACAAGAGCTGCCCACATAAAGTGACACACGAAAGGCAAGAAAGTGGGAGTAACGCTCTAACTCTTGCAGACGCTCACTGGAGCAGGTTCTTCTGGTGCCCTCGCCAAGTTCTGGTGTTTTTCCGCCTCTGCATCTGGCGGCCGATCAGTGCATCATTATCGCAGCCTGCTCAGATCACAGGGTAATGACATGTGAAACTGAGAGGCTGCAGATCCTGAATTTAAGATGCTGTGTCACCAAATTCAAATCACTGCTGAAGAAAAAAAACCTTCAAGTGACTGAAAGATTGAGAAATTTTACTCCAACTGGGGAAAAAATGGTGCATTATGAATGTTTTATCCAATCCAGTCCAGCTTTATTTGTATGTTACCTTCCAAAACAAAGTTATAAGGTGCTAGACTGGAAAACAAATTACAACTAACAACACAGAAAACATAAACAACACCCCGTTTTTTACCTGATATAAAATACCCAATAAAAAATGCTTCTATTAAAAGTGTATGGAAGTAAAACAATACATGGCAAAGCGGAGCAATCTTTTTTAATCTTTCATATACAAAGTATCATGAAATGAAATAAACGCAAAAGTAAGTTCCTGAAATTGGTGACCAATCAGGGCGTTGTCAATGAAAAGAATCTAGAAAAACAGTACAATCAAGCTGAGAACTTTTTTTATTGGTTTACCCATTCATTGAACATTTGAGCCTTGTCCAGTGAACTTTTATTTTTTCCATTTTCCATAAATAATGGTAAAAATATTTTACCCCTTAAACACCAACGACCTTATAGGAAAGAGGAACAGAAATAAATGTTACACTTCCTCATCAAAGTATGATAAGTTCTTCTGATTGATTAAAACCTAGAAAGTGACAGCTGGAGTACAGTAATGTTTGAACTGGTAGATGTCAGAACTTATGTAGAGTCTTGGGAACTTACTCATGTTTGAACATTTTCTGTACAGATGTACGGTACCGTCTGTTTCTCTTCTGCATTTCTGACCTCGCTCCTCTTCTACATTCTGCCGTCTTGCTGACTAACCCTTCCTCCCACAAACACAAACCCAAGCAGGCACCTCCTGTACTCGCGCTCTGACTCTTACAGGAACTCTAAGTGGCACAGTCACCTGCCCGAGTCGTCAGCTGTCCGCCTCCCTTAAACTCTTCCAGGCATTATCTAACAGCCTGGCATTCCTGGGGCCGCGGCGCTGACCGGTCTGCCTCATCTCCACTATCGAGATGTGCTGCTGCAGCTGCTTCCCCCTCTGCTGCTGTCAGCACTGACAGCTTGGCACTGATATGACGGGTCAGATACACCTACTCTCGCAGCATCCCGCTCTGCCCGTTACTGTCAGCAGGATCTGAGCTCAGCATGGCACGCAGATTAATAAGAGCTTCGGACAAATTACACAAAGTGGGAGAGACGAAGGAGCAAATGAGATACAGAGTTAAAAATCAATGTGCAATAACCTTTGCAGAACACGCAAGTGCTTGTATCACCAAATAGTGGATAGTTTATCCTCTAATAAAACTTTTCAATAGTTTATTTGAAGTATACAAAAAATTCCAAGCTTGAATGCATAATTCTGAACAAATCTGCCCACAAAGGTTCCCAGAGGAGAATAAGATTAGATCTTCTTCTTTTTCGACTCTGTGCTTCAAAAGAAAAAGTTTTTGAGAGACAACAAAAGCATCTTTACTTTAGCATTGAATAAACAGTAACGTTGTTTTCAGACCTTCTCTCGAAGAGTTCAAGAAGTAGATAGAGAGTTATGCATCAGGATGGACTCTCAAGTAAAGAAAAGAATAGATCCTTGTTTGTTTTTGTTGTGGCGTAATGGAAGGCAGTCAAAGCATGGAGTCAAGGATACGTTTAAATACTTGATGCTACGGTATTTCAAGGTAAGACAGGGCAATTCAAAGTGCTTTACAGCTACATGAAATAACAGAACGAGAAAAATAATCACAAAAAAAAATAAATTCAAAGAGAGGAGTGCAGATAAAAACACTTTCAGAACTTTTTGCAGCCTGGATTTGAACATTGTCAGAGTTGAAGCCTGTCTCACATCTTCTGGAAGATTGTCCCAGATTTTAGGAGCATAAAACTGAAACACAGCCTCCCAGTGTTTATGACTGACTCTGGGCACCAGCAGTAGACCCCTCCCCGGGGTTCTCAGAGTCCCAGTTGGTTCATATGGCTCCAACATGCCAGAGATGGACTTTGGCGCCAAACTATGAAGAGACTTGTAGACAAGCAGAGCTGTTTTAAAATCTATTCTCTGAGCGACACAAAGCCAGTGCAGTCAGGTAAAGACACTATTCCTTTGATTTTGGAAATGTTTGTTAGACAGTAATAAGCTGCTGATTTTATTGATTTAATGTGGGAGTTAAAGTTCAGGCTAGAGTCCAGTATTACCCTGAGATTTCCAGCCCTATTATCAACATTGAGAGAGAGACTTACGGTAACCGATAACACTTTCTCTTTACTTCTGTGGCCAACAATGATTCCAGTTTTGTCTGAGTTTAGCTAGAGAAGATTGTTTTGCATCCACAAACTGATCCGTTCAATGTTGTGGCAGAGTGAATCTACAGGCCCTTGTTCTCCTGCCGTCAGTGACGCGTAGATCTAAGTGTCATCTGTATAGCTATGGTTTGTCACGCTACAGCTGCACATTAGCTGGTTTAATAGGACCATGTACAAATTGAACACCAGGGGTCCCAGGATCAACCCCTGGGGAACCCTACAGGTCAAATGGCAAAATGGTCTGAGTCACAGCCACCAATTTCAACTAAGTACCTTCGTCCCCAAGATAAGACTTGAACCAGTTCAAGGTCGTCCCAGAGATTCCCAACCACTTTTCTAACCTCTGTAATACGGTCTCATAGTCAACCAGGTCAAAAGCAGAACTGAAGCTGAAGCTTTGCAAGCACCTGTGTTCAGGTGGATATTGTTTTTCACCTCGATCAGAGCTGTCTTGGTGCTGTGGTGAAGCCCTAAGCCTGAATACAAAGTATCAAAATTATTGTTAGACAGGTAAAAGTCAGTAAGCTGTAAAGATTTGAAGGAAACTTAACTATTAGAGTTGTGATGTTCATAAACGATCCAGATCTTTTGACCGACTCTTTAACATAAACGATGGGAACTGAGTCCCTGCTGCATGCTACTCAAATATCAACCCATCATTCTTCGTAGTGATTAGTTACCAGTAAAGATGAGAATTGGCTTCTGAGAAATAGATAAATGAACAAAAATGAGCCGCTCATTGGAACGGCTCTCTACAAGAAACTGATTCATAAGATCCTGCTTCTTTCGGCCATCTTTATTAACCCTTTAAGACCTATAATGCGAAGTTTGGTAGAGCATTTCTTTACATTTTTTTGGATGAAACTCTGATTTTAAATAAATACAGCTCTTGTACACCAGAATTCAATGAAACATGTGAGGTTACGTCAAGAATGAATACAGAAATTGATAAAAAAGTGGGGGAAAAAAAAGTTAATGGATTGTAATGTTTTTTTTTGTCCACACATGTTGAAAATGTAGAATGAAAGTGTAACTCCCCAGATTTTCTATGCAAAAAACAAAGATAGATCTATCTTATCTAGTTTCAAGTCTAATATTGATTAAAACCTAGGATGCAAATTCTGGCTCTGGCGCTACTCTGGGCTCTAAGCGATTAGATATCTTCTCAAGTGGATTCATGAAATCCTTTGAACCATTTGACTTTAAATATCAAGTTTCCCACTTGTTTTAAAACACCTCATGAGCGTCCTCATCTACAGGTTCAGGGTCAGCGTCCCGTCTCGTTTGCAGCTGTTATCCTCTCAACAATCAGCTCATGCATGAATCCCTCCACCGACCTGCGTGTTTGCCTGTTGCAGCCCATCGCTCTCTGTTAACAGCTTTCCCACACCGTTAATTCTAGATGCCTTTCACAGGAGCTTCAGTGAACTGTCTTATCTCTGTGACGCGAGTCAGCCTTGTCCTGGTAGCGGCTTTCCTTTTTTCTTTTTTTCTTTTTTTTTTTCGTTTACCACAACCGCACCTCTGTGAAAAACAAATTAGGCAGCACAGATCTCCCTTCCTGGCTGCTGTCTCCATAATGTCAGGCTGTTTGCTTCTTGCAATTCTGCCCACGCTGCCTTATGCCCTTCCTGCTGCACAGTAATATGCTTAATATACATATGCATGCGAGCAGTAACGAGCAGTAAAAATATGAATAACATAAGAGAGTGTTTTAAACTCCAACGCCCATCTGTAACCTTACAGGGCAGCCTCGACAAAGACGTATTTAATGAAGATTGCTTGTATATAATATCCACGCAGCCTCCTTTTTCGCCATTTAGTCTTTTCTCAAAGCACCACTGGAGCTGTGATAGGACACAACCTGCAAATTGTTGATGGGTATCAAGGGGGATCTGCTGTTTCCTCCTTCTTCGCCTTTATTTGCTCTCATTTCTTTTCTATCTCCCTATTCTGCTTCCTAAAAACCTAACAGGGTCCCTCACTGTCTGAGAACATCTAAATGGCAAAGAGGAGATTTGGCCTTTGGGCTGCATTTGAGTCTTTAAAGGAGGTGCTTATATCTCTGAGAGAAGTCGGACTGCAGAGTGTAACAAGCCGCCACCTCCTGTGGCTGTGCTCATGTCAGAGCTTCTCTGTTAATTAGTTCTGGTCAGGAAGGCGCACAAAAAAACTGGAGGTTTATTATCCTCTGCTTCTGTTACATTCTTCATGAAAAACAGCAGGAATCTCCTCTTTAATACACAAGGGGGACTATATGAAGTACACCTGTTCAACTGCTTGCAAATATCTAGTCAGCCAATCACGTGGCAGAGACTTTAAACGTGGCGCT
The DNA here is from genome assembly GCA_008086565.1 of Thalassoma bifasciatum. Classification (NCBI taxonomy): domain Eukaryota; kingdom Metazoa; phylum Chordata; class Actinopteri; order Labriformes; family Labridae; genus Thalassoma; species Thalassoma bifasciatum. The sequence continues at coordinate 6,811 of RPOG01002156.1, read as the reverse complement.
GTTGTTGTTGTTGGTTTGAGTATTTCACAAACTGATGATCAACTGGGATTTTCACACACAACAATCTCTGGGGGACAGTTGTTCAAAGGTTTAGTTGTGCCCAAAAGTTTTTCTGATTTTTTGGCCTTTTCTCAGAAAACATGAATGATAACACAAAATCCTTTCTATCACTCATGGTTTGTGGTTGGGTGAAGACATTTATTGAAAAAAAAAAAAGTTTACTCTTCACTGCAAAAAAGGGAGTCTGAATATAAAGATAAAAAGACTAAATTTGATGGAAAAATATCTTTAAAGTAGTGAAATTATCTGTCCATGCAGCAAGATCATTTCACTTGACTAGAAATTTTGAAATAAGACTGATAAATCTAAAAACAAGATGGCTTTGATAAGTATTCTCAGATCTTAAAACAAGAAGAAAATGCTCATTTTTAGATTAAAATGCTTGAAAACAAACTTCATGAAGAATAATTTTAAGTGAAATATACTGAATATGAGCAACAGAATCTAATTTCATGCTTCTTATATTCTTAATTTTAGCAAATGGAATGAAAAATATCACTTTTTAAAGTCAAAACTACTTAGAATTAGAGACGTATGATTAAGATAATTCTTGATTTTTAAACATGGGTTTGTAAAATTCTTAGCTGTTTGCTAAATAAACTGTGTCTTAAGAAGATGATTTTTTTATGTTATTCTTAAATCAAGTAACTTGAGGTAGAGCTTCATCTTGAAACAAGTTTTAATGTTATGAAATTACATGTGAGATAATCAAAGTAACTTGTTTTAACAGTCATCCACTCATTTTAGGATTCTCACACTAAGACAAAATTGAAACGTTCATGCTTTATTTGAGATCTAACATAGTTTTAAATGCTAAAAATAAGTTATAAAAACATAAAAACAAGATATTTCATTAAGCATGTCTTAAAGTAAGATTTTAAATCTTGGCAAGTGCAAGATTATTTGCAGAGTTTTTAAATCATAATGACAACAGAAACTTCAAAAATGACCCTGTTAAGAAGTTTACACAACTCTGGTGGTTTTGTCCTGATAAATGTACAAAAGTTAACACAAATGTGTTTGAATGTCTACTAAAGGTAACCATCCTCACCTGTGATCTATTTGTTTGTAATCAGTGTGTGTGTATAAAAATGAACAGGGTCATTTTTGAAGTTTCTGATGTCATTATGATTGAAAAAGAGTAAACACAGTTGTTTGTTAATAAATGTCTTCACCCAACCTCTAACCATGAGTGACAGAAAGGTTTTTGTGCTACTATTCATATTTTCTAAGGAAAAGGCCAAAAACATCTGAAAATTCTGCTGGAAAGGGGTGTAAACTTTTAGGCACCACTGTAATCTGATGGGATCATGGTGATTGGATTGGATCAAACTTTAAAAATTGGTCGTTCTCAATGCTTTCTACTCTTAGTGGCATAACACTCCATCATCTCAAACTGGTTTTAAGAAGTTTCCTGTACTCCAACGGCTTCCACAATCACCAGATTTCAATCTAACAGAGCTCCTTTGGGATGTGGTGTGACACTATCATGCTAATCTGGAGGTTTCCAGCTAAAAACAAAAGGCAGTTCTGAAGGCAAAAGAGCGACTAAAGTGTCTGTGCATGTTCAAGTACTTTAAGTATTCTTCTCCAACTCTCTTACATTTCTTTCCACTTCTCTTCCAGGGCTCCAACGGATTCACAGGATTCCCCGGGTCAAACGGCGAGAAGGGAGCAAGGGTGAGCCACAAATTTTATCATTCTCCATCCTGTCAAATTTATACTCACAATGTCACGGTGGAGTTTCCCGGGGTCGTAGATGTATAAGAGGCGATAGAGTAGAATATCGAAAATCTGCAAGTGTGAATAAAATCTGCTCAGTGTCATTTTTCTGTTTGTGTGTGTGATTGTACTCAGTCAAATTGAGCCAATTCAGTGTCATTTCTATAGCTAAACACCACAAATGAGATTTTTTTTCTCAGAGATCTGTGGAGCATTCAACACCCACTTTGGTTAAAACTGTCTCGGCTGAACAAAAAATCCTTTAATTAGGAGAAAATGTGAAGAAATTCTGAGGAGAAAACCCGCCGGAAGTTTGTTATTATTGAGCACTAAATTAAAGTGGATGTCGACCCCTAAACAACACTTAACCATGTCCTCTTTGAAAAACCGTTTACACAACTGATAGCACTTTTATTCCAAGGCTTTCACACTCCTCCGAAAGCTTTTCACTAAACTTTGAAACCCTGATGCAAGGACATCGCACGTTAGAGAGTGTAAGTGTCAGATTTGGTGGATTTTGTGGTGGAAACAGAAAAGAGACCTTTATTGAATGTTTGGTGTTTTTATTGTCTTAAGGCAAAGTTTTCTATTTTGTTTTCAAATATTTGTAACTGAGCATTTAACATAAAACAGTGTGAACTTCATGCTTTGCTTAACATTTGAACTTCCTTTCATCCATTTTAACACTGAATAAGTTATAGTTTATAAGCTTTTTCACCCTCAAATATTCGTCTGTAACATTTTTAAATATATATACAGTACAGGCCAAAGGTTTGGACACACCTTCTCATTCAATGCGTTTTCTTTATTGTCATGACTATTTACATTGTAGATTCCCACTGAAGGCATCGAAACTATGAATGAACACTTGTAGAGTTATGTACTTTACAAAAAAGGTGGAATAACTGAAAACATGTTTTATATTCTAGTTCCTTCAAAATAGCCACCCTTTACTCTGATTACTGCTTTGTTTACTTTTGGCATTTTTCAAGAAGTCGTCACCTGAAATGGTTTTCTCTTCACAGCTGTGTCTTATCAGGGTTAATTAGTGGAATTTCTGGCTTTATCAATGGGGTTGGGACCATCGGTTTTGTTGTGCAGAAGTCAGGTTCGTACACAGCTGACAGCCCTATTGGACAACTGTTGGAATTCATATTATGGCAAGAACCAATCAGCTAACTAAAGAAAAACAAGTGGCCATCATTACTTTAAGAAATGAAGGTCAGTCAGTCTGGAAAATTGCAAAAACTTTAACAAGAATGAGAAGGTTTGGCTAAACTTTTGGCCAGTTCTGTGTGTATGGAAAAAACATTGAAAACATTTTTTCAGGCCCTAAGAAGAATAAAAGCATCTTGACACAGGCTAATATTAATTTCCACCACATGAACCATTGAATTTAGGAGTAAACAAGTTTTAAATACACTGCAAAAACTGAAATCTAAGCAAGTTGTGATGCCTTATTTTGAGTGATTTTTTTCTTATTATTCTTGATTTAAGCCACATACACTAGACAAGGTCATAAAATGTTATGTTTTAAGTTATTTAAAGACAAAAATGAGGCATCAATTGCTTGTAACAAGTAAAAAAAAAAATCTGCCAATGGGATAAGATAAAAGATTCTTGTTTTAAGTCATCTTTCTAATTTCAAGAAACTTCCCGGGCGAATTTTTTTGACTTGTTCCAAGTAATTTACACCTCATTTTTGTTCTAAAAACTTGAAATAAGACATTTTTATGACCTGGTCTGGTGAATGTGTCTCAATTAAGAACAAAAAGACAATTTTTACTACAAATAAGACATAATGACATGCTAAGATTTCTGTTTTTGCAGTGTAGGTGTCCACTGTAGTGACCACTATGCACCACAGGTTGATATTTTCCATTAGGAGCTGGAACCAAGACAACAGCAGAAACAAAGAACAGGACTTGTAGATTTAGCATCTCCAATCAGCTCTCAAGCAGGGACTGACAACTGTATTGAGCTGTGAAACAGCAGAGCGATCCTTTTGACAAGGGTTACAGATGGAGGCCTGAGGTTGAGGGGTTTTAGAATCATGGGGATGGTAATTTGTGACTAGACGCGCTCGTCTTTGCTCTGGAGCAGACATTGAGAGGCAGACACGCCTGGCCTCGGCGAGCTGCAGCTGACAGGTAGTTCAAGCTGTCAAGCGCCTGTGGGTAACCACTTACCGCAGCAATTTGATTATTTATTTTTGTCAAAAGATGCTCAGCCCTCGCTCAAACCCCCTCAGCGTTCGTGTGTGTGCGTGTGTGTGTGTGATGCTCCTCTATGTTATCGTAGACTTGCTTTAACTCCTACAAAAGGAGACACAGAAGCACTTTTGTTGCCTGATCCTTGAAGAAATGATTCTGTCCTAAATCAAAGCTCTTGTTTTGCTTTCTCAGGGAATCGCCGGTAAAGCAGGCCCTCGAGGGCAACGCGGCCCAACGGTAGGCAATTCAACCGTCTGCCAACTCAGCCCGCAGCCCTGCACATAAATTATTTATTGTGTTCAAATGAAAATCTCTTCCATTGTGTAGTTGGAGATGAGCTTTATTCTCCGTTTTCTGACAGGGTTATTCAGCAGGTGGGGAATTGGAGAGATGGGCGGCAATTCATTGATAATCTGCATTAATACTATGACCTGTTTGTGTAGTTTATTCTTCTTTATGTCAAACTGAGGACTGAAAATGCTCTTCATTATTCTGTTTTCACACTGTTTTTATTTCCTACGTGCTATGTATATGTATGAAGGGTCCACGTGGGGGCCGTGGTGCGAGAGGACCAACAGGAAAACCCGGTGCAAAGGTGAGATCCAGCTCTCTAATGATGGGACCATTTCTTATAAATGTAGATGTGTCAACATGAAAAATATTGTGTAGACTTTCCAACATGTTCACTCATGATTGGAGGATGAATCCTTCTGAGCTTCATTTCAATTTGTGCCGCAAAGAATTCACTGCTTTGAAGCTTGAAGCAAACAAGTGACATCTGGTGGCTTTTAAAACGCATGGCAGCCCTCTGAACGACAGTTTGGGGCACAAATACACCTCAGATGCTTTTAGTTTTACTCAAAATGTTTGAGACAAGAAATTTCAAGAGACCTGTAGGTTATGAAATAAAGCAATATTGTTCTGTTTTATTAAGTATTTATACTGTGGTGCAGGTGTGCTGCAAATAAATACACATGTGGTGTCACAAAGCTTTAATCGGTCTTCATATGACAATAAGGAGTCTCAGCACAGTGATGAAAAAATCTTGACCATGAAAACCTAAAAATTTCACTTTGAAAGGAAAAAAAAAACATCTTTTGAACTTGAATGTGCTTCCCTCTTTAGCAAAACGTTTCCCTTTGCAAGATGAGTGACTTAAATGCCTCATGAAAATTGTGTGGTCACTACCAATTCCTTCTCTGTTCTTCTCAATAACTCGGGCGGCACACATTGCACATTGATATATTTCTAAGAGATCCTAAAAGATTCACACAATCTCACTCGTGCAGAAACATAATTGTCCACGTCCAAACAGCTTCTCGGTCTCTGCTTTGAATTGGCTTTATTCACACTTGGACAGTTTTGACAACCTTTCCTCTCTCTTTCCTCAGGGCACCTCAGGCAATGATGGACCCCCTGGCCCGCCTGGAGAGAGGGTTAGTATCAGAGCTACTTTCTGATCTGTCCCTCCTGGAAGGTTTGTGACAGCTAGAGAACAGCGGGTGTCATTGACTGAAATATTAATCGAGAGTGAAACTTATATTTGTATTTGAGTGTAAGAGCATCACAGACAAACATCTAAATGATACTATATAGCACTTTTAAAGCATGTTTTTGTCATTACTTTTAAAAATAACTGGATTGATAACATGAAATGAAACTTTTTATGGCTCCACTTACCTTATTTTCTGGATTATAAGTTGCACTTTATTTTTTAAGTTTGGCTGGTCCTGTGACTTATACTCAGGTGCAACTTATACCTATTTAAATATATAATTTCACATGTACTTGAATGTTATTTCAAACTGACTGACATGACCAAGGAGTAAACATTACACTGCAAAAACTGAAATCCGAACATCTCATTATGTCCTATTTTGACTCAAATTTGTCTTATTATTCTTGATATGAGCCACATTATATGTTTAAGTCCAGGAAAATGTCTCATTTGGAGTTATTTAAGGAAAAAAATGAGGTCTGAATCTCTTGTAACAAGTCGAAAAAATCTGCCAATGGGATAAGGAAAAAGTTTCTTGTTTTAAGACATCTTTCTCATCCCATTGGCAGATTTTTACGACTTGTTACAAACAATTCAGGCCTCATTTTTGTCTTAAAAATCTTGAAATAAGACATTTTTATCATCTGGTCTGGTGAATGTGGCTCAAATCAAGAGAAATAAGACAATTTTTCTACAAATGAGACATAATGACTTGCTTAGATTTCAGTTTTTGTAGTGTACCAACAATCGTAAGAGGGCTTAAAACTTATTTAAACATTAACTTAAAGACAACTGAGAAAGACTTAACACAAATGCCTTCCAAAAGAAAGTCATTTTCTGCAGATTACAAGCTGCAAGTAGTGACTTTGTTATTTATGTTTTTCCTATTCATCCCCCCTATTACGTTCTTTATAACTGTTGATGTGTTACATTAACATACCAGACACCTATTCAGCCTGTTGTTTTTTATTCTATTTTTATAATTATAACCTGCCTTTCTGGATGAAGTGTCTATTCTTGGTCTTGGATTTTGTATAATACATTTTCCCCCAAAAAATGTGACTTGTAGTCCTGTGCTGCATTTTTTGAATGGAGTGACCCATACTCTGAAAAATACAGCACCTTTAAAAGCAAAGTTTGGAACTAAATTATAATGTTGTTGTGATGCAACTTGGATCCTTTCTTCATGCTACACTGCTTTATTAATGTTCTCTTCATTCAAGGGGCCTCAAGGACCTCAAGGACCCGTTGGTATGCCTGGACCCAAAGGACCAAATGTAAGAATGTGCTGTCAAACTGTCTGGGAGTTTTCTGCGTC
>RPOG01002155.1:31644-105170 GCA_008086565.1 Thalassoma bifasciatum | reverse complement strand
AAACGTCAGGCCGTAAACCTCGGCTGATTCTGGGTGATGAGCCAAAGAAAGCGAACAACAGGAGGTCTGTAATCCTCTCTGGACTCTATTGACTTCACTTCTCAGTCGCACATTAAAGTGACACTCCCGTCCCCGAGCGACCCGGACGATCCGAGCCGACGGGAAACGTTTGGGTTAATTCTGTCAGGGGGGAAAAATAGAAGCTGACGACCTGCGAGGCGAACATTTGATGTGACGGCCTGGATGCTGAGAAAGCTGCGCTGACATAATGATGGAAATAAAATCACACGGTTTGTGGCGAGAAGCAAAGCTCGGGTGGTTAAAGCAATATCTCCAGAATGCTTCGTTTTCGCCGCACACTAACCTCAAATATCCCAGAGTCAAATACCTCGCTGCTCCATTTAGAGCTCGGAGGACGTTTTCCTCACGCAGCTCGGTGTGAAAACAGATTTACTGCAGCTCTGTGATGATAGATTACTCCGGCGTTTACTCAGCTTTCACAGCGAACTGTTCAGAAACAACGGAGCTGAAACGACCGCAGGAAGGTTTGAAACGCTCGGAGAGAAAAGTTTAAAGTGGTCGAGAGCAGAAATTAGAGACAAGTGTAGTTTTGAGTCAGTCAAAGGAAAAAAGAAGAGGAAGCTGCGAAGAAACGTCAACATTTCTGGTCTTCAAGGTTTGATGGAAACTTAACAGGAGCTTTACGGGATCGTACCAAATCTTTACGATATGTTAACAACAACTTAACAAAATCTTTACGAGATTATGACCAGGTTTACAGATCCCAGAAATCTTTGACGAGCTCATCACCTAATGTTAACAACATCTTTACGATGTATTAAACTCTTCTTTACAAGATCTAAGCCTCAACGAGATCTTGCAAAAGGTCTTTGCGAGATCCTCACGAAATATTTACATTTTTACAAAACCTCTACAAGATCTTTACGAGACTTTTCAATATCTTTGTCAGATCTTCGTGACATGTTTACGACAACTTTAAAAAATCTTTCAAGATATTCGGAATCCTGATCAACTCGTCAAGAAATCTTGACATCATCTTCACTAGAGCTTTAAAAGATCTGTCAAATAAAAAGGTTTTTAACCAAATCTTTACGAGATCTTGACCAGGTCTGAACGACATTTTTAGAGATCAACAGAAAACTGTGACAAAGTCATCACCTAAAATTTACAAAATATTTACAAGTTATTAACAAGATCTGTATGAGTCTAATGAGTCAAGATCTTTACCACATCTTCACAAGATCTTGATGAGACTTTTAAAGGTCTTTATGAGATCTTCCAAATCCTTAACGACAAGTAAACAAAATATTAACAAGATCTTTAAAAACCCTCATTAATTCTTTACGAAATCTTGACATAATTTTCACAAGATTTTTACAAGACCTTTCAAATAACGAGATCTTGCCCCGATCTTTACGGGATCTTGACCAGGCTTATAGAAGATTTACGGAAAACTTTGACAAGCTCATCACAGAATGTAAACAACATCTTTACGAGATCTTAGACACAACAAGATCTTGACCACATCACAGATCTTTACAACATCTTTCAAATAACAAGACCTGACCCTGATCTTTAAAAGAGCTTGACCACTTCTCAACAACATTTTAAGAGATCTACAGAAAATTTACAAGATCAACATGCAACGCTAACATCTTTACAGCGTATTAACACTATTTTTAGGAGATCTTAGCCACTCTGAGATCTTGACCACATCTTACAAAATCTCAATGAGATCTTTAGGAGTTCTTACCAAATCTTCAAAGTATGTCAACAAAAACGTAACATAGGCCCAATTCCAATTCCTTTCTTAACCCTCAAGCTCAACCCTCAATCTTGTTCGCCCTCAAAACCAAGTGTTCAGGTTTATCTTGTGACTTAGAAATGGGACACCCCTTAAATGCAAATGAAATTGTTGTGGACTGTCCGTCAGTTATTCCTTCGGTTAGCGTTATCAAAAAAATATCTGTATAAATAACACAACCACGGACATATTCAGCTGTCACAGCAAACCATAGTTTATTGAAAGGTAAACACCAGCTATAACTATCGTTACATAACTCTGCGGCTACAGGAGATGACATTAGCCCGGTCATCTTATACCATTATCGGCACAAGCATGTTATATAGGCTGTTATCTTGATAAACAATTACATTACCACGGAGAAAAATGACCATTTTGTAACATTAACTAACTTAAACAATAGCAACATGGCTTGTCCGCACCGGACGCTATTGACAAAAGATCGTAAAATAAAAATAAATGTTCTGCAACAACGAGGTAAATAATCCATAAAATGGGTCTAAACTAAGATAATACAATGGTTTTCCTAATATTTATATCTCCATTAACAAAGAAAATACTATATTTGTAGCTCGCCTTCTCTGCCGCTTTGGACGCCATGTTTATTTACCAACAATACGCAATGCATTCTGGGTGTCCCTTAGTCCCAAGGGTGGTGTCGGAAAATCTCAGTATTGAGGGAGATACAGCCTCAAACTTAACCCTCAACTTTAACTTTCTGAGAATCAGGACAAACTTACACTTCGCGGGAGCATTTAGAGATTGAGGGTTAGGACAGGAATTGGAATTCACCCATAATCTCCACAAGGTCTCCACATAATCTTTATAAATCCTCAATAACTCTTGAAGAAATCTTGACATCATCTTGACAAGATCTTTCAAATGACGAGATCTTTAACGGGTCTTAACGACATTTTAAGTCATCGACAGAAAACTTTGACAAGCTCATCACCAAATGTTTACAACAGTGTTTCCCAACCTGTGGTCCATGGCCCCCTGGTGGGCCGCGGAGGTATTGCAAGTGGGCCGCCAAATCATTTCCAAAATAGTCTGAAATTTAATAATGGGTAATTTTATAAAGATACAAGTATACAGAATAATGTTTAAAATGTTAAAACTTAAAGGATACAGCAAACATTTGTATAGAGGAAAAGTCCTTTAAGAAGGTTACAGCCCAACATGTAACATGACCCCAAATTTCAAAGGTCTACAGTGTAATTAAAAAATGCAACAAAACATGAAATGTAATAAAACAAATGTTGAATAATCTAAAAATGTAATCACCATCCCACATTTTAACCAGTTGTTACAGAATCAGTACTTTCAGGGTGATATGTGGGCCGCGGAAATTTTTGAGACTTAAAAGTGGGCCCTGAATTGGAAAAGGTTTACAACATCACCCTAATGATGACACATTTGAGGGGTGGGCCTCAAACACTAGGTCTGCAAATCTGCCTCTATAGAGCTGGCCAATCAGAGTGAAGCGGGTTTTTTTCTTAAAGAGACAGCAGCTAAAACAAAATGCTTCAGAAAGAAGCTGGAGAAAGGGTTTACTCAAACACCAGAGAGGTTATTTCTAGATATAAATCATGTTAAAATCCTACAGGTGCACCAGAGGGACAAAATAAAGACTTGAAAAAGCAGATTACCCCCTCTTTAAAGCTCCTGGATTTAACCTCCTCTTTGTTTTAACAGATTATTCTCTTACCTCCAGTCTCTGCACCATCTCCCGGATGTCCTCGCCGCAGTTATCGTGCGCCGACAGCATCACGCACTCGCCGCGCTCGTAGAAGATCTTGATGCTCATAATCCCTGAGGTCCAGCCGATGACGTCGCGGCAGGAGCAGTTAAACACCACGTTCTTCGACTCCTCCTCGATCAGCACGATGAACTCGTTGGAAATCCCCAGGAGGCAGTCCACGTCCAGCGACTGCCCGAAGTCCCGCGCCCGCACGCTCCACGTGACGGCGCCCACGCTGAAGAGGTGAGCGTCCTTCCTCGGCTTCACCTTCTCCTTCTTCTTGGCGCCCAAAGTGATGAAGCTGAACTTGACGGCGTTGTCGATCGTCGCCGTGCTCACGAAGTTCTCGGCGAGGTCCTTCAGGTATTCCTGCCGCGTGCGGGTCGCCATGGCGCGGAACTTCTCCGACTTGTGCGCGGCGTTCTCTCCGTTGATGACCTTCGCGAGGAGGAAGTCCCTGAAAACCGCCGACTTGGGGAAGGTGACGGACTTGGGGATGGGGGGGCCGAACGGGGGGACGTCTTTGGATCTGGACACGGCGACGCTGCGGAGGAAGGAGATGAAAAGTTGGAGTTTGACAATAAGGAGGATGATTTATGCTTCACTGTTCAACACGAGCTCTGTTATTAAAACCAGCTGAGAGTCATAATTTAAAACGTCTGTGAAGATAATAACTGAATCATCTACTGAGGAGAGAAAACACTCGGCCTGTTATTATTACCCTTTCAAATTAAGAGCTCCTCAAACTTCACGTCCTCAGATTGTGTTTAAGCCTTTATATTGTGTTTTAGCCTTTATCTTGTGTTTTAGCCTTAAGTTTGTGTTTTAGCCTTTTTTTCTGTGTTTTAGCCTTTATCTTGTGTTTTAGCCTTTTTTTTCCTGTGTTTTAGCCTTTTTTTCTGTGTTTAGCCTTTATCTTGTGTTTTAGCCTTTAGTTTGTGTTTTAGCCTTTTTTTCTGTGTTTAGCCTTTATCTTGTGTTTTAGCCTTTTTTTCTGTGTTTTAGCCTTTATCCTGTGTTTTAGCCTTTATCCTGTGTTTTAGCCTTCATCTTGTGTTTTAGCCTTCATCTTGTGTTTTAGCCGTTTTTTTCTGTTTTTTTAGCCTGCATCCTGTGTTTTAGCCTTTATCCTATGTTTTAGGCTTTATCTTGTGTTTTAGACGTTTTTTTCTGTTTTTTTAGCCTTTATCCTGTGTTTTAGCCTTCATCTTGTGTTTTAGCCTTCATCTTGTGTTTAAGCCGTTTTTTTCTGTTTTTTTAGCCTTTATCCTGTGTTTTAGCCTTTATCCTATGTTTGAGGCTTTATCTTGTGTTTTAGCCTTTTTTTCTGTGTTTTAGCCTTTATCCTATGTTTTAGCCTTCATCTTGTGTTTTAGCCTTTTTTTCTGTGTTTTAGCCTTTATCCTGTGTTTAAGCCTTTATCTTGTGTTTTAGCCTTTTTTTCTGTGTTTTAGCCTTTATCCTATGTTTTAGCCTTCATCTTGTGTTTTAGCCTTCATCTTGTGTTTTAGCTGTTTTTTTCTGTTTTTTTAGCCTTTATCCTGTGTTTTAGCCTTTATCCTATGTTTTAGGCTTTATCTTGTGTTTTAGCCTTTATCCTGTGTTTAAGCCTTTATCTTGTGTTTTAGCCTTTTTTTCTGTGTTTTAGCCTTTATCCTATGTTTTAGGCTTTATCTTGTGTTTTAGCCTTTATCCTGTGTTTAAGCCTTCATCTTGTGTTTTAGCCGTTTTTTTCTGTTTTTTTAGCCTTTAACCTGTGTTTAAGCCTTTATCTTGTGTTTTAGCCTTTTTTTCTGTGTTTTAGCCTTTATCCTATGTTTTAGGCTTTATCTTGTGTTTTAGCCTTTATCCTGTGTTTTAGCCTTCATCTTGAGTTTAAGCCTTTATCCAGTGTTTTAGCCTTTATCTTGTGTTTTAGCCTTTATCCTGTGTTTTAGCCTTTTTTCTGTGTTTTAGCCTTTATCTTGTGTTTTAGTCTTTTTATCTGTGTTTTAGCCTTTATCTTGTGTTTTAGTCTTTTTATCTGTGTTTTAGCCAAGCTTCTCAAACTTCACATCCTCAGATAAAAAGAGGAAAATCTCCGAGCGCCGTGAAAATCTCTTTACCTGTAGCAGACGTTCTCGGTGCAGGGGTTGTGGACTTTGACGATGACAAACACATGTTGGAAATGAGAGCGGATGTGTTTGGGGGTGAAAGGAAGAGCCCCGGGCTCCTGGAACACGATGGTGACGATATCGTTGCCGATGTGTCGCTTTCTGAGCAACTGGAGGAGAAAACAGAGAGAAAGAAACACACAGAGAGTCAGAATGTGGGTGACATATAAAAAGAAAAGCAACTTTACCAGACACTGAAACACTACATGAAATCTGTTGCTCAACTTTGCTTTAACATTTCATGATTTTAATCTTGTAACAACAAAACAAAATGCATTTTTTGCAACAAAGACTTTGCAGAGTTTACGTTTCCCTCTCCCCACCTTTTTCTCTCAGTTCACAGATTTAGATTTATTTTACGGACTCAAACATGTTTCACAACCTTAAAGAAAGAGCTGACATGAAATAAAAAGTCTTCTTTGAGGTGAATCCCAGAAAAGTGGGTATAAAACATCGACTTTATTCTGACTTTTTTAGGCTTTCAGGTCGCTCTTTTTCTCAAGATCAAACATTAAAGGGACAGTCAGGACTTTCTGAAAAAGCAATAACGACTCCACTTCCCATGAGCCCTTGCTCCTAACTGTTGTAGCGAAACCAAGATGTGTGTTTCTTTTTGGTTTGTTCTGGACAAAAGAAAGTAGACAAGATTTTCTTGAAATGAGGAAATGTATTAATCAACAGTTACGTAGCACTTTCGCCTTTAGCAAGTGTTTGAGTGCTTGAGATGTAAGCCAATATTTTAGTCCTAAACTCCTGTTTAAGCCTTTAGCTCTTGTTTTAGCCTTTATTTTGTGTTTTAGCCTTTATCTTGTGTTTAAGCCTTAATCTTGTGTTTTAGCCTTTAGCTCATGTTTTAGTCTTTATCTTGTGTTTTAGCCTTTATTTTGTGTTTTAGCCTTTATCTTGTGTTTTAGCCTTTATCTTGTGTTTTAGCCTCTATCTTGTGTTTTAGCCTTTGTCTCGTGTTTTAGCCTTTATCTTGTGTTTAAGCCTTTATATTGTGTTTTAGCCTTTAGCGCTTGTTTTAGCCTTTATCGTGTCTTTTAACCTTTATCCTGTGTTTTAGCCTTTATCCTGTCTTTTAGCCTTTATCTTGTGTTTTAGCCTTTATCCTGTGTTTTAGCCTTTATCTTGTGTTTTAGCCTTTATCTTGTGTTTTAGCCTTAATCTTGTTTTTTAGCCGTTTTCGTGTGTTTTACACCTTTAGATACTAAAGTACATTTTATGCACAATAATATCTTGTTCTTATATAGTGGAAAGACAAAAATGACGCCTGAATAATTCTTTAAAAGTACAAAAAACTGCAAAAGTGGGAAGAAGAAAGAAAGAAAGAAGAAGAAATAAACTCATTTAGTTTCTTGAAATAAGAAAAACATCTTCATATAAGAAACTTATAAAGAAAATATTAATGCACAAACAACAGAATATGAATGCAGGGTCAGAGGTTAAGGTGCAAAAAAAAAAAAAGAAATCATCCTTATTCTTGAAATAATTATTCTCCTTTATCTGAAGATCTGAGTGCAGATGTTGAAAATGCACCATGAAATGCACTCCTGTGTGTAACTGTGCGCTCTGTGGATTCTATTTCTATCTATTTTTGTCTCTATTTATTCTACATCTTTGCTCAGAAGTTGCAGATCAGCCTTAAACACTTTTGTCCGCTGCGTTTTCTTTCTGCAGGGATTTTTTGTGCATTTGTTCCAAAAATGAGTCAATAAAGTAAATTTTTTAGAATTTAAACGTCTTTTTTTTTTGACTCTTTGAAGGAATTAAAGATGAATTTTTCCCGTTTCTTCCGCAGACCTCATTTTCCGTCTCGTACGTAGACGTGGATGAGGGTCAAAGCGCGGCGAAGAAACCTGGATTAAAGGAGCAGAGGTGAAGTGAAAGGATGAAGGGATGAATGCTGGGAGATTTACCAGCGGGGATTAAATTAAAGCGGCCTCTCCACGGGACCAGGAGGAGGAAGGAGGAGAGTCCTGATGGATCAGGTTTGGTGTTTTGCTGTTAAAACTCTCTGCAGGGTTTTCATAATGGACTCTAAAAATAAGTCCAAAAAGCTCCGTAATGGCGGCTTTATGGGGCCGCCGCCGCCGCCGCTCGCCACTCCACCGCCACATCCACTTAATTCCACTTGTTAGCGCAGACAGACACACGAGCCCCGTCTGAAAAACCTTCGTCAGGTTTTCCGGCCCCTGGGGATGCATTGATTAAAAAACCCGACTATGGGGGTACGGTTACCGTGGCAACGCCCATGCCTTCAACTGATAGGTCATTACCGCGGTGAAATCAGCCTCCGAGGGAGACGAGCGAGAGAGAGAGAGGGGACTGAAGGATTGAAGAGAGCCTGAGGAAACAAACACGGCGAGGATGGCGAGGATGGCGAGGGCGGCGTGCACTGACCTGCTGTCTGTTGTTGGGCGTGTAGGGCAACATGGTGGAGACGTGGAACATCAGCTCGTAGTCTTTGTAGGTGGTGTAGAGCGAGTGAGTGCCCGTGGAGTCCGCTGGAACACAAACCACATTTATGTATTAAAAAAAAAAAAAAAAAAGTAATTCGAAAAGTTTTTACATTGACAGAAAAACTAATGACTTGTTTATAATCAGTTATTTATGACGTCGGACGCCAAAAAGATCTGACTTGCTTGAGATTTTTAAGATATATCGCAAGAACTTTATAAGATCTTAACAAGACTTTCACTAAAACATTGAAAAATCTCAAAAAGACCTCCACAAGAAGTTTACAAAATCTAAATAAGACCTTCACTGAAACTTTACGAAACCTTGAGAAACTGAACAAACCTTGACAACACTTCTATAAGCAGTGTAAAAAATCTTATCAAGAACTTAACAAAACCTTGACGAGAAGTTTAAAGAACCTTGATGAGAACTTTATAAGTAGTAAACAAAATCTTGCAAAGACCTTAAAAAACCTTGACAAACCTTTAAGAAAGCTTTAAAAACCTTGACAAGAACTTAACAAAACCTTCACTTGAGTTTACAAGATCTTGAGAAAACCTTTATTCTACTTTACATAATCTGGACAATACCGTTGCTTAACTTTGATAAATTCTAAGCAAAACTTAGACAAGACTTTTGCAAGAAGTTAATAAAATCTTGACAAGACCTTCACTGAAGATTTACAAAACATTGACATAATACTAACAAGAATTTCACAAAATCTTGACAGGACCTTTACATAACTTTATCAAAACCTTGACAAGATCTTTGCAAGAAGTTTATAAAACTTTGAAAGATCTTTACAAACCTTGACGAGGCTTTCATGAAAACTTTACAAAATTTTGATAAGACTTTTACAAAACCCTGCCAACCTTGACAAGACCTTGAAGAAACTTTGATGACACCTTGATAAAAACTTAATAAATATTGTTGAGATCCTTACCAAACTTGGAAAAAAATCTAAACAAAACCTTGACAAACGTTTACAAAACCTAACAAAACCTTGACTAGAAGTTTACAGAACCTTGATGAGACCTTTGTAAGAAGTTAACAAATTTATAAATAAGACCTTCAAAAAACCTTGACATACCTTTTAGAAAGCTTTAAAAACCTTAACAAGAGTTCAACAAAACCTTCACTTGAGTTTACAAGATCTTGAAAAGACCTTCACAAAAGCTTGACAAGACTTTGAATAGAAGTTTTCAAAATCTTGGAGAGACTTTTATTCTACTTTACAAAATCTGGACCAGACCATAACTTAACTTTGACAATATCTCAGAAAACCCTAAATATGACCTTAGCAAGAAGTTCATAAAACTTTGAGAGATCTTTACAAACCTTGACAAACCTTTACAAAACTTAACAAAACCTTGACTAGAAGTTTACAGAACCTTGATGAGACCTGTATAAGTAGTAAACAATCTTGAGAAGACCTTCAAAAATCCTTGACAAACATTTAGAAAGCTTTAAAAACCTTAACAAGATCTTAACAAAACCTTCACTTCAGTTTGCAAGATCTTGAGAAGACCTTCACAAAAGCTTGACAAACCTCTAAAACTTAACGAAACCTTGACAAGACTTTGACCAGAGGTTTTCAAAATCTTGAGGAGACCTTTATTCTACTTTACAAAATCTGGACAATACTGTAACTTAACTTTGATAAATTCTAAGCAAAACTTAGACAAGACCTTTGCAAGAAGTTTATAAAATCTTGACAGGACCTTTACGTAACTTTATCAAAACCTTAACAAGACCTTTGCAAGAAGTTTATAAAACTTTGAAAGATCTTTACAAACCTTGACAAGATTTTCATGAAAACTTTACAAAATGTTGACAAAACCTTTACAAAACGCTGCCAACCTTGACAAGACCTTAAAGAAACTTTGGAGACACCTTGATAAATACTTAATAAATCGTGTCAAGACCTTCACCAAACTTTGACAAAATCTAAACAAAACCTCAACAAGACCTTAACAAGAAATTGACTTAACCTTGTTGAAACCTATACAACGACTTTTACAAAATCTTGACAATAAGTTTACAAAATCTTGAAGAGACCTTTACAAAAATTGTGCAAAATCTTGACATGACTTGTAAACTTAATGAGATCTGCATGATAAAGGTAAATGTTTAGGAAATGACCTGGGTGTGAGAGTGAGTTTAGTGGATGATGTCAGAGAATAAACAGGATATGAATCTAAAAAAGCTCCAGAAAGAGAAAATCTGCTCTGGTGGCGTTGGGACTGTGTGGGCGGCTCGTGTGTTTTCTCTGACTCTCGTGTTTCCTCTTACTTTTGTTGTCCAGCTGAGCTCTGTACTTGGTGAATCCTTTGAGCCGAACTCTTTGTCCGAGCAGATCCAGAAACTCCTCCAGAGCCGGCCCGGCGCCCTCGTTGTTGTACATCTCCTCCTCGGTGCTCTGACCGGCCTTACAGTAAAGAACGCCCACTTTGTGCTGGAAGCTCAGCTGGAAGGAAACACAAACATCACTTCCTGTCAGACTCATCGCACATTAAAGTCTCAGAGAAACAGAGAAACTTTCAATCACGTTTAAAGCAGAAAAAAAAAAACCTTTAGAGCAGCGATTCCCAACCTGTGGTCCGTGGCCCCCTGGTGGGCCGCGAAGGTATAGCAAGTGGGCCGCGAAATCATTTCCAAACAAGTGTTTTATTGGAGTGTAATTATATAAAGATACAAGGTACAAATAGAAAAATTAAGATACAAATACAAATAATAAAAATCAAAATGTTTAACTCGGTTAAGTTTTAAAGGAAATTAAAACAGTTCTGATTTTAATATATGAAAAAAAGTCCCCTAAGAAGGCATGTTATTCCTCTATAGCAGTGGTTCCCAACCTGTGGTCCATGGCCCCCTGGTGGGCCGCAAAAATCTTGTAAGTGGGTCGTCAAATCATTTCCAAAAAAGTGATTTTTTTTTCATTTTAAGTGTCTAAAAATAATCAAAAAACAGACCATTTTAAATTGTAAAACTCTTATATATTTACAATGATGTTAAAAATGTTTAAATGTTATTTTTATTTTAGTATTTTGATTTACCTTCAAGGATTAGACATGAAAAACCTTGAAAACCTTAAAACTGAGGTGCTGCAACATGTTTCCGCTTTATTCATTTCAGATTTTATGTTAAATCATGAAATCTTCCAAAAAAAAAAAAAAAAGTGCTCAGATTGTATCACGGCCTTTGTTTTTATGACGTTAAAAAGTGAAAATTTTTGAGACTTTAAAGTGGCTCTGAGCTAGAAAAGGTTGGGAACCACTGCTCTATAGACAGCATGACCTGAAAGATAACAACAACCTGAAATGTCATTGAAAAAAAATGTAATAAATCCCAGATTTTCAAAAATTGTCAAAACTGTAACCGGAGTGCTGAGCCCGAAATGTAACGAAAAAGCATAAAGTAAAACCCAAAATATAATAATTGCACCAGAATGTAACAAGTTGTCATAATTTGGGCAAAAAGTTATTACGTTTTTGGCTTAACATCTGTTTCATTATGTACCACATATCACATTTTGGGTTTTATTGCATTTTTTTAGATTAAATTTTGGGTCATTGTTACAAATTGGGTTCTAAAAAAAACGTATATAGCGGTATGTATTGGGTTGGAGGTGGGCCTCAAACATTTTTGAGCTTTAAAAGTGGGCCCTGATTTGGAAAAGGTTGGGAATCAGTGTTTTAGAGGATAACAGACTGTGAACTCCCCCTCTTTACGCTGAGAGGAGAATAAATCACAGGAGCTAATAACTGAGACTTAAAAGCAGCCGAGGAGCTGAGTTACTCACTCAGACAGAGAAAGAAGCTGCCAGGAAAAAAAAACAACATTTTAATCCTGTTTTAAAAATGTTTGGTTTGGCTGAGTCGTCCCTGCAGTGAGAGAATATTAGAGAGAGAAAGGAAACAACACTCAGTTAATAACTCAGTTTATTTAACAAAGAGAGGCTCTGTCTGAAATAACACACACCTGTGTTTTTATTCTATTTACACACTCAGGTTAAAGGATCTGAACCAGCAACCTTTAAACAGATCAGTACGGTTCAGTCATATTTGTTATATTTGTCAGTTTAACTCTGATCATGAAGTTCCCTGATTTTCTACGCGCCCAAGGTCTACATGTTTATACAAAGTAGGAATCTATTTACAATTTTTTTTTTTACAAGATCTTAATGACACCTTTACGAGAGATCTCATAAAACTTTGCAGATTTCTCAAAAGACATTCAAGACATCTTTGAGGAAACCTGGCAAGATTTGTTGGATATCATTAAAGGAGAATTGCAAGATCTTGAGAAGACTTCTAAGTTTACGAATTCATTTTCGTAAAGTTTACAATTTTTTTTCACATGAGTTAGCAACTTCATTTTCACAGGTTTACAACTTCAATGACATACGTTTTAAACTTTATTCTTCTAACTTTAAGACTTCATTCTTGTGTGTTAACATCTTTCTCACGTAAGTTTTTATTTTTTTTTCAACTTCATTCTCCTGTTTACTACTATTCACATCGGCTTATGACTTTGTTTTCGTAAGTTTATGATTTAATTCCAAGAAGTTTACAACTTCAATCTTGTAAGTTTACAACTACATTCTTGTTAGTTTACAACTTCAATACTAGAAGTTTAAAACTTTATTCTTGTCAGTTTACAACTTCATTCTTCTAAGTAAACAACTTCAATCTTGTAAGTTTACAACTACATTCTTGTTAGTTTACAACTTCATTCTTGTTAGTTTACAACTTTATTCTTGTTAGTTTACAACTTTATTCTTGTTAGTTTACAACTTTATTCTTGTTAGTTTACAACTTCAATCTCGTAAGTTTACAACTTTAATCTCGTAAGTTTACAACTTCAATCTCGTAAGTTTACAACTTCATTCTTGTTAGTTTACAACTTTATTCTTGTTAGTTTACAACTTCAATCCTCGAAGTTTACAACTTTATTCTTGTTAGTTTACAACTTTATTCTTGTTAGTTTACAACTTTATTCTTGTTAGTTTACAACTTCAATCCTAGAAGTTAACAACTTTATTCTTGTTAGTTTACAACTTTATTCTTGTTAGTTTACAACTTTATTCTTGTTAGTTTACAACTTCATTCCTAGAAGTGTACAACTTCGTTTTTGTAAGTTTACAACTTCATTCTTATAAGTTAACAACTTAATTTCTAGAGGTTTACAACTTAATTCTTGTAAGTTTAAAACTTCATTCACATTAGTTTATGACCTTATCATTGTTACTTTACGACTTCATTCTTTTGATTTTACGACTTCACTCTCATAAGTTTATGACTTTATTCACAAAAGTTTACTACTTCAGTGTAGTGAGTTTGAGGCTTCATTCTCGTACGTTTTCAACTTTATTCATATAAGTTTTCGACATCATTTACAAAGGTTTACAACTTTGTACTAGTAAGTTTATGATTTCAGTCTCACAAGTTTACAACTTCATTATCGTTAGTTCAGGACAAAAGTTGAGGACTACATTCTTGTAAGTTTGTTTTTTTTCTTTTAAGCATGGCCCAAATCCTCTGTTGTACAATATCATTTTATGTTGCTCTAGTCTTGTTTTTTTTCTGCATTTGTACTTTAAATTTGATTTTATTTTTCATGTGTTCCCATTTTGAGATGAAAATAGCAGATAAATATGAAGCAGGGATTTTATTTCACATTTTTATGGGTATATGACGGCTCAGATGCTCTGAGGTTTGCGTGTGTTTCTCAAAGAAGATTTAAGAGAAACAATCTAAAAATGTGACTTAAAGTCACTACATCAGGAGCTTATTTGAGTTTTAGTAAAAATGTCAAACTCCCTGTCTGTTTCAGATTTGGCTGCATGTTTTCCTCTCACAGGTCGGAGCTGAAGCATCGATATCATCGTCACAGAGACGGGATGACAACATGAATCTTTCATGGCTCAAAGCTCGAGCACAAGGAGAGAAAATATCTGAAAAAACAGCCTCAGAGTTTGTGGCCTGTCGGGCAGCGTTCACAGCTGAGGAACGACGACCTGGAATAATGTGTCGACACAGACGGAGCGAAAAGAAACAGGAAGATCTTTAAAGTGTCATCATCCTCCTCTTCTTCTTCTTCTTCTCTTTTTGCTGCCGTGAGAGGAGGAGATGAAATGGCGAGGCCCGGTGGAGATGGCGTGATGTGCGATGATTCAGCCTCTTTCTTTCTTTTTTTTTTTTTTTAAACCTGCGTTATCTGAGCTCACTTAACCTCCTGCTCCTCTAAACTGAGCGGCCGACGGCAAGGACGCTCACGCCGCCCTTCGGCCGCACACGTCAGGACGGATCATGACACGGATACTCGTGAGTAAAGCGCCGGAGCTGAAGCGGTTTGAAGCTTCTCTTCGGGTGGGAAATTAAAAAGCATAACCTAATTTTTGCATGAGCTGCTAAAAAGCTGCACAAATTGTTAGAGAGCGAATATTTCTGTGTCTGCATCTTTGTGTCCGGAGCTGAAGGGAACAAAAACGTCTTCACGCTCGTTTAACAGAAAATATCTAAAAAGTGCAAAGATGGGAACATTTTTAATGAAGGGGAAGAGAAATGAGGACAGTATTCCCCTCAGAGAGCTTGGATTTATACCTGAGGGATGCAGCAGTGTCCACACACACACACACACACACACACACCATGACATCTGTCTGCACTGCAGCAGAAATCCAAAATGCATTTCCTAAAGCCTAAAAAGGATGCAGTCATCAGAAAGAGTTACGCAACCACAGAAAAGTACATTTTGCTCAGTTTAGTTTCCACCAAGGTCATAAAAATCCAACGCAGCGATGATGTGAAGCTCGTTTGTGAAGTAAAAGTTTCACTTCTTTGCATCTTTTTACCACAGTGTTGATGAAATCTGCTTCATATAATCTGATCGGTACAGGACGTCCGGCTCAGGTTTTTATCTCATTACTAAAATGGTTTGGGATTATTTTCTCTGACTTTCACAGATTAACAACACAAAAACGTGGTGTTGGATCCTTTCAGGTGTTTTTTGGGGGGAAACAGCTTGAAACTCTTCAATATTTCAGCCTTATTCTGAATCAAAACCTGAGACCAATGCTTGTTTTTTACCTGTAAATCAACCTGCACATTATAAACTTTCTCCTTATCATTTTTTTTCCTGCTCCTGACTGAACCAGGATCTGTTATATCAGCTGTTTCACACACACCTGTCTTTGAGTGTGGGACTGTTGGAAAGATTGTTGAATTTTGTTTTTTGTTGTTTTGTATTTTATTTTATTTAACTTGACACCATCTAGGATATTTTGCACTACATCATTTTTAATAGTTAAAAGTCAAAGATAGCTCTTTCTGTTCTTCAGTTTTTATAACTAAAAATACAATTTAAAAAGTCTGGTTTAGAAACAACAAGAATAGTGATAGAAAAGTCAAAATTTGACTATTTATCGAAAAATATTTTTAATTTTTTTTGCCTTTTATCCTATAATTTGTATTTATTTCTTATAATTTTGACTTAAATCTTAGAAATTTCAACTTTTTATCTCAAACATTGCCTTTATTTCAAAACTTAGACTTTAGTCATCTTAAAATTTTGACCTTAAATGAGAAAGTTTGGACTTTTTTCACATCATGTTAAATTAATTTCTTAATCTCTGGAAGTTTATTGAATTTTTGTCTCAGGATTTTGTCTTTATTTCTCAAAATTTCCACTTTTCATGTTAAAATATTGACAGTTTATCTTCATCGTTCTTATTTTCATCTTCGTATAAGAGTAGTAGCTTTTGATGTTTCAATGGTTTGATGTAATTTTCTGTCAAGTTTGTAAATGTTACTGTAAATCGTGAAAACTTCACTAAAGTTTGATTGAAAGAAAATCATGAGTCGAATTGAAATCGTTGTATCTGCCAGAAAAATCGCAATAAGATCTTTTTCTAAAACCGTTCAGCTGTATCGCCAGGTCACCCTTAAAAAAAAGGTCCTGATCTAAAAAGGGTTATTTACTTGGTTGGTAGAAATTTTTAAATTACTGCTGTCAAAATTATCGCGTTAGCGGGCGATAATTAACAGATGGAACAATATATAAGCGTGATAATAAATAAGTGACCCTGTTGTGCAAGTTTGAAGAGGGGGAAAATACTCTACTGTTACTGACAGACAGAAAGAAAGAAAACATCTTGTTGATTTTGAAGAGAAAAAAGAATACTACCTAAAATAAATAATGTTCTTGATCAATATTAATGCCATCCAGTGTGAATTTATGGTTGTAATGAACAAATACAGTATGTTGCTGTACAGTATATATCCGCCTTGTGTCATTTCTTTCCATTCTAACAATAATTTACAAAAATATATGTCTTATTTTGGGGATAATTTGGGCTGTGATTAATTACGATTAATTAATTGTTTAGCTGTAATTAACTCGATTAAAATTTTTAATTGTTTGACAGCCCTAGTTTAAATACATAAAAACTTCCACAAAGATTATAATCTCCCTTACGTCTCTAGTCCACTTCACTCAATTTACATGACACATTAATTGGCGAGCCAGCCAATGTGCCGTTGGCGAAATTAGCGATCCAGACGGGAGACAGAGTTTGTACCAGGCTTTAAATACGATAATTCTACGGCTTTTTTTGCATTCACGTAAACGTGACTTACGGTACTTTCGGAGTCAGACTCAAGTGGTCACTCGAGGAACAGCAGATTATTATCACTTCAGTGTTGTCTCATTTTTTCAGAGCGGAGGTTGCCACTTGGTTCCTCCTCATTTCTGCATTAATCTGGCCTTTTATTATCTCATCTCTAATGTCAGAAATAGTGTAATAAGTTGGTAATAAGTGCATAAAACTTAGGCTAGCTTTAGTTTCATGTCTCCTTACAGAATAGTGCTGACCTCACATTAACCCTGTGGTGCATAGTGGTCACTATAGTAAACACCTATTTAAAACTTATTTACTCCTAAATTCAATGGTTCATGTGGTGGAAATTCATATTAGTCTGTGTCAGGATATTTTTATTCTTCTTAGGGCCTGAAAAAATGTTTTCAATTTTTTTTCCCCAAACATATATTAAAAAAAAAAAAATTATAGACAAACATTTGAGGGTAAAAAAGTGTAATAACTATATATTTTTCAGTGTTAAAATGGATAAAAGAGAGTCAAAATGTTTCACAATTCATGAAATTACCAAAAGAAAGGAAGGAAGTCAAACAAAAAAATAGTTGTTTACGTTGATTTCACTATTTTTTATGTTGAATGTTCTGTTACAAATATTTGAAGAAAAAAATTGAAAACTTTTTTTCATGCCTTAAGACAAATAAAAACACTCAAAGGAAAAATCCAGACACTGACTTTCATAATTCATGCATCAGAGGGTTAAGTTACAATTGGCGAGCAAAAATCATACTATGTTGGAAATGATTTGGCGGCCCACTTGTAATACCTTCGCGGCCCACCAGGGGGGTGCGGACCACAGGTTGGGAATCAGGGATGTAGATTATGAATTTGAGATTTATTTAAAAAAAAAAAACAGGCATTGTCTACAAGATGTCAAAAAAGACAACCTTTTATCGGTAATTAAGCAAAAAGCAAAGGACCGAGGACAGAACCTTGAGGAACGCCTAAACACGCTGTTAACATTTTCCTCATTTTTTAGTGTTTCAACTTCTTTTCTGAGCTTTTTAATGTTATTGAATCCATCAGAAACACTGTGTTGAGTGGTAATGAATGTGCAAACCAGAAGATTAGCTTTTATTTGAGTTTGACGCCTGTTTTTACTACACAACTTCTTGCAGAATAATCCTTGAAAAATATCTTAATCCATAAAAGAGAGAGAGAGATGAATTGATTCTGTTTCCTCACTTTGCTCTAAACCAGGCAGACATCTGCTTTCTTCGTGCATCCATGAAACTCTGATCATTTCTGATTTCATCCTTAAATCAGATTCTGACTAAGCGTCTGATGTTTTCTCCAGGCGTTCGCACGCGGCGTCCTCGCTCTGATCTCAAATACTTCCACATCTGCTCTCTCTTTTCATGCAAACCGTTACTGCACAAGTTTCTCTCTCTCTCTTTCTGCAGAACGGATCACGAAGATGTGATGAAGTTTCTCCAGATGCTCGCGACATTCACGCGGACGCTTCAGCGAACGCACACAAATAAAACACACAGAGCTTCTCCCGGGTTAAAACATTTGCACAGCGAGAGAAAACATTAATGATTAAAACAGGCGAGGACTAAAATACCGACGTACGAATATAAAAGTGGGCGTTTGGTTTGAGGTCGCCGAGGAGCTTTGGCCTCACTCACGAGGAGAAAGTTCCTTTTCTAACGCTTAAACTCCGACTTCAGAGCTTTAACTCACTTCCTCGTGTTTGTGTGCGGCGAGCAGAGGGACACGGCCGACACTTTCTATTAAAAGAGCTTCTCTCCTGTCAGCGAGGAGGACGAGCTCACGCTAATGAATGTAATTACACGAATAAGCAGCCAATTCTCTGATAGGAGATAAGAAGAACAGCTGATCCTCCCACGCTGCTCTCAGCGCCGAGGACGAGAGAGTTTCTGACACCTGAGATACAGAAATCATACGTCTGACAGAGATAATGCAGGTGGGAAACTCAGGTTGCGTTTACACGATTACATTTCACAACTTTTCACCCTAAAACACACAAAAATCGCACTGAAAAAAAAATTAAAAGACTGTAGTATGCATGCTGGCTGTCCCAAAAGTCGCTAGATGACGTCATCACCTAATTTGCATAATCAGCCATTGGAACGTTATTGTAAGGAACTCTGTAGGAGAAAGGAATAATGTCCTGGAAGAGACAAACGTGTATAATAAACGTCCTAAATGTTTAGGTCTACAAATTAGATCTACAAGTCAAGATTTCTTAATAAGAAAAAATAAAAACTTGATAATTTTGACTTTTTATTATAAAGTCTTGTCTTAATATGGAAAAAAAAAAAATCCTGTTTTTAATTTTCTATATTTTTAACCAGCAGAAAGTGGCTTTTATAATTTTCTCTGTCTCTCTCAGCTTGTTTAAAATTTTAATGTTTATTTTTTAAATTTCTAACTCATTTTCAGTGTCTTTTGAGAAAAAAGAGCTGATGTTTCTCTGCATTATAAGACCAAAAAATGACTGTTTTACTGAGTTTCTTCCCATTTTTATTCATATTGTTTAGAGAGGATAAGATATTTTTTATTATTTTGAACGTTGGGCGCAGAGGAGACTACGGGCTCTTTTAGGAACAATTTGGAATTTGGAAGGGATTTTTTAAAAGTCAAGGTAGTTTTTTTAGTTTGAGAATGGTGACTGTGGAATGATACTGGCTTTCACGTCAGTCGCCTATGACACCAGAAAAGTCGCCTATGACACCAGAAAAGTCGCTAATGACACTAGAAAAGTCACCTATGACACTAGAAAAGTCGCCTATGACACTAGAAAAGTCACCTATGACACCAGAAAAGTCGCTAATGACACTAGAAAAGTCACCTATGACACTAGAAAAGTCGCCTATGACACTAGAAAAGTCACCTATGACACCAGAAAAGTCGCTAATGACACTAGAAAAGTCGCCTATGACACTAGAAAAGTCGCCTATGACACTAGAAAAGTCACCTATGACACCAGAAAAGTCACCTATGATAATTTTGACTTTTTATTATAAAGTCTTGTCTTAATATGGAAAAAAAAAAAAATCCTGTTTTTAATTTTCTATATTTTTAACCAGCAGAAAGTGGCTTTTATAATTTTCTCTGTCTCTCTCAGCTTGTTTAAAATTTTAATGTTTATTTTTTAAATTTCTAACTTATTTTCAGTGTCTTTGGAGAAAAAAGAGCTGATGTTTCTCTGCATTATAAGACCAAAAAATGACTGTTTTACAGAGTTTCTTCACATTTTTATTCATATTGTTTAGAGAGGATAAGATATTTTTTATCATTTTGAAGGTTGGGCGCAGAGGAGACTACGGGCTCTTTTAGGAACAATTTGGAATTTGGAAGGGATTTTTTAAAAGTCAAGGTAGGTTTTTTTTTGTTTGAGAATGGTGACTGTGGAATGATACACGCTTTCACGTCAGTCGCCTATGACACCAGAAAAGTCGCCTATGACACTAGAAAAAGTCGCCTATGACACTAGAAAAGTCACCTATGACACTAGAAAAAGTCGCCTATGACACTAGAAAAGTCGCCTATGACACCAGAAAAGTCGCCTATGACACTAGAAAAGTCGCCTATGACACCAGAAAAGTCGCCTATGACACTAAAAAAGTCGCCTATGACACTAGAAAAGTCGCCTATGACACTAGAAAAAGTCGCCTATGACACCAGAAAAGTCGCCTATGACACCAGAAAAGTCGCTAATGACACTAGAAAAGTCGCCTATGACACTAGAAAAGTCGCCTATGACACTAGAAAAAGTCGCCAATGACACTAAAGAAAGTCGCCTATGACGCCAGAAAAGTTGCCTATGACACTAGAAAAGTCGCCTATGACACCAGAAAAAGTCGCCTATGACACCAGAAAAGTCGCCTTTGACACCAGAAAAAGTCGCCTATGACACCAGAAAAGTCGCCTTTGACACCAGAAAAAGTCGCCTATGACACTAGAGAAGTTGCCTATGACACTATAAAAGTCGCCTTTGACACCAGAAAAGTCGCCTTTGGCACTAGAAAAGTCGCCTATGACACTAGAAAAAGTCGCTAGATTTGTCGCTAGTCGCTTTTGACATAAAAAAGTCGCCAAGGGGTCTGGAAAGTCGCCAGATTTAGCGAGAAAGTCGCTGAGTTGGCAACAGTGTTTACACGACAATGCTTCACAGCTTTTCAGCCTAAAACACAAAAAAAATCACACTGAAAAAAAATTAAAACACTGTAGTATGCATGCCAGGCCTGTAGATGGCGATATCACTTTAAGAGTTGTTCATATAACAAGGGTTTATAGTAGTAGTGTGCAATACCGCAAAATTTGGTCCGATACCGAGTAAATACGGGGCCAGTATTGGCGATATTGATACTGATATCAACACTTTTTAGTTTGAGAAGCAGCTTGTCAAAATTAATTAAGAATAATATACAACGACTAAAATCAGTGTTTCTATTTATTCATGAAAGTAAACAACCAACTAGTCAATCACGAAATACTAAGGAGCAACGTCCGGTCTGAAAAAATGAGACAATTCTGAAGTGCTAAAAAGCTGCTGTTACTTGAGTCTGGCTCCGGAAGGACCGGAAGTCACGTACACACAAAGCCAAAAAAAAAAAGCCGTTTTCAGAGCTGAAATTATCGTATTTAAAGCCTGGTACAAACTCTGTCTCCCGTCTGGATCATAAATTTTGCTGACGGCACACACTAGAGCTGAACGATTTTAGAAAAAGATCTAATTGCGATTTTTCTGGCAGATACAGCGATTTCAATTTGATTCACGATTTTCTTTAAATCAAACTCAAGTGAAATTTTCACAATTTACAGTAACATTTACAAACTTGACAGAAAATTACATCAAACCATTGAAACACCAAAAGCTTTTACTCTAATGCGAGGATGAAAATAAAAACTGAAGGTAAGAATTGTTTCAAACTTTGAGATAAAAGGTCAATATTTTAATATGAAAAGTGGAGATTTTGAGAAATAAAGACAAACTTCTAAGACAAAAAGTCAATAAACTTCCAGAGTTTAAGAAATCAGTTTAACGTTATGTGAAAAAAGTCCAAACTTTCTCATTTAAGGTCAAAATTTAAGATGACAAAAGTCTAAGTTTTGAAATAAAGGCAATGTTTGAGATAAAAAGTTAAAATTTAGATATAATAAGTCGAAACTCTAAGATTAAAGTCAAAATTATATGAAATAAATACAAAATGAAAGGATAAAAGGCAAAAAAAAAATTTAAAGAAGATTTTTTTAACAGTCTAATTTTGACTTTTCTCAAACCCCTGAGTCTAACATCTTTCCTTGTTATTTCTAAACCAGACTTTTTAAATTGTACTTTTAGTTTTAAAAACTGAAGAACAAAAAGAGCTATCTTTGACTGTTAACGTCCGTGTTTTATACAGTCTATGGAAAATACTTATTTGTATTAACAATCATAGACACGTAACAAATGTTTAGAAAATCAGCAATTTACTAATAATTTAGGGCAGTGGTGGTAAACAACTTACACCAGCTGGTCTGATAAACTCCATAGCTTCAATGTGTATGTCTTTATATAGTTATATATTTTCAGTTCCAGTAAATTTCATAAAACAAATAAGGTTCAGTGCAAAACCACAAACTTATACAAACATCTTCTTATGAAGTAAACACCCCAGCTAGCATCGTTTGATATCCAGCCAAAAAAAAAAACACGAAACAAAGCTCCTCTCTGCCATCATGGAGCAGGCAGTGCATGTCTAAGTGACATGAGCAGGGAGGAGGGGGAGTGAGAGGAGCACACAACTGAAACTGAAACTTAAGCATCAATTTCATCACACAAGTATTGATCAATATTGACACCAAAGCTGGTAAAAAAAATTCTCTAAATGCAGAAAAAGTGCAATAAATGCACATTTTGTTTGAAGGTAGTAAGTAGATTCAGCAGCACAAGAACAAAACAATAGGTGGAGGTTTGAGGCACAAAGCTGAGTGTGACGTCAGCGTTTTAACTGAAAATGCCAGTTTACTGTTTACACAGAAACAATGGTTTCAGAAAAATTCCACTCTGAAGGGTGTTTTCAAAAGTTTGCATTTTACACTGGCTGAAACACAACAATACTTTACGTTACATCTCATTCATACTCTCTTCCTGTAAATAAATCTGAACGTCTGTTTCAAACAATGTTACTGTCACTGCTCACAGACTTTACGTTGGCGTTTTGTAGCGTAAACACGTACTCACCCCTTGTTCGTCCAGTTTCAGCAGCTGCTCGGGGACTTTTGGCGAGTTCAGCGCGAGTCTCAGACACTGGATGTTCAGCTCGGGGATCACGTACTCCAGAACTTCTTTCAGCGGCAGACCGCGAGCTGTCCCGTGTCTCGCCGTGGAGGGGATGGCGTCCTCCAGGATGGCTCCACGCAGCGTGGTCAGCTGGAAGAGATACGGAGGCAGTTAGCTTTAAGACATCAGGCTTTAAAGAGACAGTGAGCAGAATCCGTCTGTAGTGGACTCCAGCGCCACCCTTTGGCTGGAGGACTCACACAAACTGTCAAGAAATGACTCGAGTATTTGTTTAGAAAGATGAATGGAGATGATGTTTTAGCCTTTAGTCTGTGTTTTAGCCTTTAATTTGTGTTTTAGGCTTTAGTCTGTGTTTAAGCCTTTAATTTGTGTTTTAGCCTTTAGTCTGTGTTTAAGCCTTTAGTCCATGTTTAAGCCTTTAGTCTGTGTTTTAGTCTTTTGTCTTTGTTTCAGCCTTTAGTCTGTGTTTTAGCCTTTAGTCTGTTTTTTACTCTTTAGTCTGTGTTTATTTCTTGAGCCTATGTTTTAGATTTTAGCTCTTTCTCTCTCCAGTTTAGCTTTTTTTTGCTCTTCTGTCCTTTTTTTTCATTCAGTCCAGCTTCTGTTTCCACTTTAAGTACTTAATAAATCACAAAATCATTTTCAGCAGAGAAAAACAATATTTCTTCTCACTGTTAAACTTTGTCAGCTTACGTTGCGTTGTCATAGAGACCTCATCGTGCTGTAAATCAATCTGGTCCAGTCTGACCCATTTAGTCCTGATTGGGAAGCTTAGATTTAACATTTACATATAACCTATTTTTGCACTGATAATCCCATTTTACATCACACATTTCAGGCAAATATATAAAATTGAGAATTTTTCATCATCACTTTCAAACTTCTCACAGCTCCTTTAAAGTCTCGGCTGAAGGTTTACTAAATATCTCGTGGCTGGCTCGCCAATTATTGCTTCGTATAATTTAATCGTAGTGTTCCAGAGACAAATAAAAGATTCTGATCTTTCTAATTTATGATTAACTTACTCATTCATTTATTAATATATTTATTTTCTAACGTTAATATTGCTTATTAATTTAATTTTCTTACCTGTTTTTGTTTTTTTTTATCTTGTGGGGTGGGGTGAGAAATGACAATGGCTGACTATGTCCCAACTGTGCTGTTTTTTTTTTTTACTTTTTGGAATAAAATATGCTTTAAAAAAAAAAAAAAAGGACTTATTTCGGATCCTAAGTGCTGCTAGCAGAAAAGCCATTACGAGAAGGTGGTTGAAACCTGGAAAACCTACTGTGGAAGAATGGATTGACATAATTTATGATATGTTTAAGATCGAGAGGATTACCTTTGCTTTGAGATTAAAACAGCAAATTTTTTTTTTAATAGATGGGAAAGATGGATAAGGTTTGTCACGACAATACGACCATCATTTGTCTGAAATTGATTTCTGTGTCCCCCTTTTTGTTTTTTTATTTTTTATTTCTTGAGGGGTTTGGTCTTTGTAAAATTTTAAGAATTAAAAAAAAAAAAAAAAAAGTTGAATTTTATTTTACTCGGAATAAGTGGTTTGAATTTATTACCCCATTAAGAGAAGACTTTGTATGACTCCACCATGGTTTGTGCCCCTTTACTCCCCCAAATGACACAATTTTAATGTAAACTCCCTTTGTTTCTTTTGTTCCTAGTTTGGTTTCTTGTGTGAGACGTAGACATATGTGGATGTTAAATGAATATTTTGAACAGAGATAATGAATGTGTACAAGATTTTGTGAGAAAAGGAGATGCGTAAAATTCTACATATGTGTAATATATCAAAAACTGGAAAAGCACTGTGAAAAAGAAATTTTTAATTGTATGTCAAAGAAATGATCTTTTTGGTAAAAAAATAAAGAATTACAAAAAAATAAATAAATAAAGGAAAAAAATAAAGGCTTCATAATACATTAAAAAAAAAAAAAAGATTCTGATCTTGTTTGGGAACTTTTAAAAGAGATTTAGATTCTTCAAATGGCTTTTCAGGAACTTCAGGCTGATATTTGGATGCAGATAAAAGTTTGTTTTTATCATTCTTTGTCTGGTTGTTTTTCTGAGGCTAATTGGAGTTTATTTGGAGATATTTTTTAAATCCAGCTGCAGAATGATCTGGATAAACATCGTTCGGTGCCGCTCCATATTTCTCAGGGCGTTGGCTCCATTAACGTTGTAAAAAGCTTGAGGAGCTCACGTTCTAAATAATACAGGAAGGCTAACTGAGCATTACACGTTAAGTGGTGTTTTAGTATTAGAGCATTAATACGTCAGTAAAAATCGACCCAAACACCCGCTCGCTCGTTTCTTTCCGAAGCCTCAGAGACACGTTTGCGCCCACAAGTCCGTTTTCCAAACCACACGACCTGCGGCGTGATCGACGGCGCCCGATGGCCGAGCTGATTACTTAATCGAGTCAGGAAAGAGGCAGAGGACGGATGATGCATGCAAATAGTCGCTCCAGCGGTTCGGGGACTTACTACGCTCTATTCGTGCTACTTGCAGGCCCGCCGTGACCCAGATACGCCGCTTTCTGGTGCGAGTGGCGCTCTACGCCAGCGCTGGATATCAGTGACATCCTCCTCCTGACACATCTGTTGCTCCTGAATTATTCAGAGGATGAGACCACCCAGCATCAATCAGGGAGAAGCTTCGTACCGCGGGGACCGGGAGCCTGCTCCGCCATCAGCGAGCGGAATAACCACGGCGTGCGAGAGCGAGAGAGAGAGAGCGAGCTTTATCACGCTGATGGAGAGAATCAGAAACTCAGACAGGAGGGTCAATGACAAAAAGAGGGTCGAAAAACGTATTTTTTGAAGAATTATGTTTTCTAACAGATTTCAGTAGTTGACCAACATTTCAAAGTTTTTAAGTTCATTATTTTTTAGTATTTTTAATTTGAGCACCCAAAAATGTCAGGTGGAGCAACCAAATATATGAAAATATATTTATATGTTCCTGTTATTTTTTCTGTGTGAAATTATTGGCAAGTATCTCTCAAGTGTCTGTAGTGACTCATACATTTTCATTTTGTGTGTTTCATTTCTTTTATTTGTGAATAAGATCAATAATTTGATGTTAAAATAACATTTCACATTATTACATTGGTTGTTCCACCTGACATGGAAATTGTTCCAGTCACCAATGAAGTGAAAAAACCTTTTTTATCAGTATTTCAGAGAAATCTACAAACTTTTCCACTTGGTCACAAATGTCATTTGGGCTCCTCTGGCTGATGCAGTTTCCTGTTTCCTGTTTTATTCTCTTCACTTTAAAATAAAAGTCTAATGTTACGGTTGCACCACCCTGACATTTGACAAGGTGAAAATTACGGGACAAAAGTTTTTTACATTTCTCAACAGCTATAAAATTCTTTTTATTTGCAAAGAATGTTTTATTTAAAAAGGTTGAAGTATAAAACGTAAAGGGACGTAAAGTTGTTGAAATAAAAAACGTGAACTTAGAAGAAGTGAACAGGTGTGTGTTTAGTTACCTGGCTGGTTCTGAAGGCCACTCTGTAGTTGTACTGCATCCCGTCTTTCTCCTTCCCGTCGTCCAGTCGCTCCCTGCGGACGCTAACCGCCACCGGCCCCAGATTGTCGTCGACGCCAAAGTAGTTCTGATGCTCTGAAATGAGAATCACATAAAGTCATGTTAGGTCAAAATAAGCCCAAAAATATTTAATCATCATCATCAAATGTCCTTTTCAGGGTTTGGATTTTCAGAATAAAAGTCCCTGATCTTGTTAAAATGCCAGATGTGAGCTTTGAAAAGCTTTTATTTATATTTGGGGGATGAACTCTGCGTAAGCCGGTCACGGTTGAGTCTGGACGTCGACCACAGAAGCAGCGGGGGTCTGAGCAGATCTGAAATTGATTCTCTTTTGGGATTAAATCTGTTCTGCTTTTTCAGCTCGGGGGATTTAAAAATAAAGTCAATAAATCAAAACGCAGCTCTGGAAGTTTGATCTCGTCTGACCCCTGACTGACCCAGATACTCGACCTCCGTCACCAAACAAACACGTGGAAATGAAGTTTGACTGAGGGTTAAAAAATGTTTAAAAATGTTCCGTTCAGAGGAATTAAAGATCAACTATCACCTGACAGAAATGTGACCTTGATGACATCACACATTTGCTCAGCATAAAGGCAGATCTGGAGTGACGGGGCGGTTTTTACCAAAAATCTGTCCCTTTATCCTTTAACCAGATTCTATTTCCCCTTAATCTGTGCCGCTCATCTTTAATTAACCCCGAACTGTAAGACAAACAATTTTAACATTAAAAATCTAGACTGGATACGCAACGCAGATATCAGTAACTCAGTTTCACTTGGTCAAAAATAACATTTCAGATATCTGCAAATATATTCTGCCTATCCACAATTACCATTTCAGATATCAACAGCATAAAAACACCAATTTTTGCCATTCATTTGTATGAAGTTTCCATACAATATATCTACAATGTCATTTTGGATATCCCAAAATACATCACTTTTATCCTTTCATTTGTATGGGGTTTCTCATTCAAGATATCTACAAGGCATTTCTGATATTCAAAAGACATCACTTTTCTCATTCATTTGTATGGGGTTTCTCATTCACAATATCTAAAACATCATTTTTGTTATCCATAATATGTCACTTTTTTCCATTCATTTGTATGGGGTTTCTCATTCAAGATATCAACAGCATCATTTTGGATATCTGAAATACTTCACTTTTTTCCATTCATTTGTATGGGGTTTCTCATTCACAATATCTAGAACATCATTTTGGTTATCCATAATATGTCACTTTTTTCCATTCATTTGTATGGGGTTTCTCATTCAAGATATCAACAACATCATTTTGGATATCTGAAATACTTTACTTTTTTCCATTCATTTGTATGGGGTTTCTCATTCACAATATCTAGAACATCATTTTGGTTATCCATAATATGTCACTTTTTTCCATTCATTTGTATGGGGTTTCTCATTCAAGATATCAACAACATCATTTTGGATATCCAAAATGCATCACATTTTTCCATTCATTTGAATGAAGTTTCCATACAATATATCTACAATGTCATTTCGGGTATTCCAAAATCAACAGCATCATTTCGGATATTCAAAAGACGTCACTATTTAATAATAATAATAATAATAATACATTTTATTTCACGGCGCCTTTCAGGACACCCAAGGTCGCCTTACAAAGGGTAAAGAAAAACACATAAAAACAAAATAAAGTTAAAAACAACAACATAAAAGCAATAGAATAAGGGACAATAGGGAGCAGTTAAAAACAGTAGGTTTTTAAATTTCAACTTTTGCCCCATAATTGTGAGGATTTATCTCAAAATTTTGACTTTGGTATCTCAAATTATTGACTATATCTCATAATTTTTACTCAAAATTTTTCCTTTCAAACTTAAATTTTGATAATTTTAGCTCAAATGCTGATGAGGTTTAAATTTTTTTAAACTAAATCTTGATAACAGGGGTGGTAGCAGGTTTTTTTTTTCTTTCAGAGGGGCAGGAGCCACCCTATGCCCCCCCGGTGGATCCGCCCCTGCAGATACTGAAAAACTCAGGCAGAGCAAAGTGACGTGTTGTGGTTTGAAAACAAAGACTCAGTGTTGTCTGAGAGTGTGTGTACAGGTGTGTACAGGTGAGTGTGTGTGTGTTTTATAGTGTGTACAGGTGTGTGTGTGTGTGTGTGTCAGGGACAGAAGTGCCTTAAGTAAACACTTTCTAATCCCGGCTCAATCCCTGGAAGAGACCTGGATTAAAGTGACGACAGAGACATATTCCCTCAGCGGGGAATCGTTGACGGAGATTCCTGTTGATGTTTAGACATCCACGCCACTCTGAGCACGCTCCGTGAGCACGCCGCTTCGTGTCGTTGTGGCATTAACATCAGGGCAAAGAGCACATCAGCATGAATAATAAACCAACTGTACGGAGGCGACGCCGGGTGAACCCGTCTGAGGAAACGCTCGCCCTGTCAGAGTCAGGGGCCGCGGGGCGAATGCTCCGTGAGGCAGAAGGTCAAACGGTGGCAGGAAATCTTCACTCCGGGCCACCATACTTCAGCGAGGAGGAGACTGTAGCAGCTTTTGGGCAACTCGTCTCCAGACGTGTCACCAAGACGGGGTCAGGGATGACGATTCGCCCAAAAGCGTCCTCTGTGCTCCTGTCGCTCCTCGCCACCGCCGTCGTTGCCGTCCCACCCTGCACGTCTGTAGCTCCAGGATTAGACTAAACTGGGGCTAAATATCTGAGTCAGCCTGAGCAGAGTTCAGCTGCAGAGACGTGATCTGACATGAAGAGTTCAACCATCTGTTCAGAGATAAAACTCACTCTGTTTTTTTTTTTTTAACGTGACTCAGCGTTCGACGCCGAGACCGAGTCTGACAGACGAACATTCGCTCAGAGCAGGAAATAAACGCGACATGTTCCTCTGACAGGAACACGCAGAGATTCAGCTTTGGATCGTTTCTTAACCCTGACATGACAAGGTCTTTATTTCAACTTTGATCTCATAACATCACCACTTTGTCAACAACTGCGTGAGCAAACAGTCCAACAGTTTAAGAACAATGTTTCTCAACTTTGTCCAACTGCAGGAATTGATGGATTTCATCATCTACAGACCATAATATCATCAAAAGATTCAGAGAATTAACTTTATTGCTACTTCTTGCTGTTTTTGCCTTTTTTTCCTCCAATTTTTGCTGCTTTTTGAACATTTTTTCTTCTTAATACTTATTTTTATTGCCACATTTCCTTGATTTTTACTCTTTTTAAAAAGCATTTTGCTACTTTCTGACCATTTTTTCCACCTGAAACTTATTTGAATGGCTTCTTTTTGACTGTCTTGCTACCCTTACTTGAACTAATTTCTATATTTTTACACCTTAAAGCTTATTTTTATTCCTACTTCTTGCTGTTTTTGCCTCTTTTTCTCCNGTGTGTTACATCGTGTTTTCCTCGCCACGTAACCTCGACCCGTGTGTAACAGCTTCAGCTGGTGGCGAAAACACGGCGTCCATTAACGCCGCCCTGGAGGGGACGGGTCCTGTCACGGTGGCGGGAAAAGCTTCAGGCGATCAATGGGATCAATGTTGGGCTCAGGTTGATAAAAGCTGCTCCACACACACACACACACACACACACACACACACACACACACACACTCCTGTTTCTGTGTGTGTGTGTGAGGTGATGACAGATTTGTCTCCCTGATCTAACACCTCTCAGAAAAAAAGAGCAGAGGACACTTCCTCTCACTGCGAGCGCGTCACTTTCTGTAAACGCCGTCAGGACGAAAACATCCTGACAGCGAAGTTTCAATTATACATCGGCCTCAGAACGAGGTTAAACGCAGAGCGCCGCGTTTCAGGACACGGGGAGAGCGAGGAGAGCGAGGAGAGCGAGGAGAGCGAGTGAAAGCGATGAACCCTAAATGGTCGTTCTCTGTTTGACCCTTCGTGGTCGTTACTTCCTGTTACTGAGGTCACAGATCGATGGTTAGAATCCATGAGCGTTAATGTCGGGTCAATTACAGGTCAACAGCTCACTTTTACTACTTTCTTTTTCTAGTTTCCTTTTCTAACATCCATCCTTTTATTCCTTCCTTTGTGTTATTTCCTTCATTCTTTCATTTCATTCCTTCCTATTCTTACGTCCTTTCCTTCCTGCCGACTTTCCTTTTAGTCCTCCCTCCCTTTTCCCTATTCCCTCCATTCATTCCTCCCTTCCATTTCATCCTTTTATTCCTTCCTTTAAATTTCTTCCTCTATTTCCTTCCTTTCTTCCAAGGTTTTCTGCCTCATCCCTCCTTCCTTCTTATTTCCCTTCTTTACTTCCTTCCTTCTTCCTTCCTTTTCCTTTCCCTCCTACCTTCCTTTAATTCCTTCTTCCCCTTTTCTTCCTTCTTTCCATTTTCTTTCATCCATCCTCTCTTCCGTGCTTCCTTCTCTTTCTTTCCTTGTCTTCCTCTCCTTCTTCCTTCCTTTCTTATCTTTCCTCCTTACTTTTTTTCATTTTCTTCTTTCCTTCCCATCATTACTTTCTTCCTTTCCTTCCTTTCATCCTCTTTCTTTCCTTGTCTTTCTTGTCTTTCTTTCTTCCTTCCTTTCTTCTCTTTCCTCCTTCCTTTCTTTCATTTTCTTCTTTCCTCTGCTTATCTTTCGCATTATTCCTTCCTTCCTTTTTGTCCTTTCCTTCATTCCTTTCATTCATTACTCCTTTCCTTTTCTTTCCTTCCTTTTTCCCTTTTCATCTTTCC
Organism: Thalassoma bifasciatum; assembly: GCA_008086565.1. NCBI lineage: Eukaryota > Metazoa > Chordata > Actinopteri > Labriformes > Labridae > Thalassoma > Thalassoma bifasciatum. The sequence continues at coordinate 73,775 of RPOG01002155.1, read as the reverse complement.
TCTTTTTATGTCCTTCTTTTTGTTCCTCTTTCCTTGCCTCCTTCCTTTTCCTCCTTTTCCTCATTCCATCCATTCCTTCTTACCTCCTTTCCTTAATTCCTTCCTTCCTTCCTACTATCTAACCTTGTTTGTCTTTCCTTCCTTCTATTCCTTGTTTCTGTTCTTCTTTACATTCCTTTCCTGCCACTCTTCCTTCCTTTCTTCCAAGGTTTTCTGCCTCATCCCTCCTTCCTTCTTCCTCATTTCCCTTCTTTACTTCCTTCCTTTTCCTTTCCCTTCTACCTCCCTTTTCTTCCTTCTTTCCTTTTTCTTTCATCCATCCACTCTTCCTTCCTCTCTTCCTTCTTCCTTCCTTGTCTTCCTTTCCTTCTTCCTTCCTGTCTTCTTTCTCTCTTCATTTTTTCCCCCTTCCTTCCTTTTTGTTCTTTTCTTCATTCCATCTTTTTATTACTTCTTTCTTTTTCTTACATTCATCCATCCCTTCCTACCTCCTTTCCTAGATTCCTTCCTTTCTTCTTCCTCCCTTCTCTTTCCTTCAGTCCCTTTCTTCCTTTCCTTCTATTCCTTCTTTCTAACCTTGTTTGTCTTTCCTTCCTTCCTTCTCTTTCTTTCCTTGTCTTCCTTTCTTTCTTCCTGCGTTTCTTCTCTTTCTTCCTTACTTTCTTTCATTTTCTTCTTTCCTCTGCTTATCTTTCCCATCCTTCCTTTTTGTCCTTTCATTCATTCCTCCTTTTCTTTTCTTTCCTTTACTTCTTTCCTCTTCTTAAGTCCTTCTTTTTACCCTTTGTTTCCTTACTTCCTTCCTTTTCCTCCTTTCTGTCATTCCATCATTTCATTCCTTCTTTCTTTTTCTTACGTTCATCCATTCCTTCCTACCTCTTTTCCTTAATTCCTTCCTTTGCTTCCGTTCCTCCCTTCCTTCTATCTAACCTTGTTTGTCTTTCCTTCCTTTTGTTCCTTGTTTCTGTTCTTCTTTACATTCCTTTCCTTCTCTTCTCTCCTTTTATGCTTTCCTCCTTTTCCTTTCTTCCTTCCTTCCTTCTTCTGTTTCCTTCCTTCCTTCTGTTGAGTTTTCAGGTCAAATGTGTCCGTCTTCAAAGAAAGTTTACAAATATTTAAAGTTGTGTAACGTCTCAAACTTCAGACTAAAATCTGTCCTGATGTGATTCTTGAAAATAAACGAGTTCATGACTTTGTTGCATTTACCTGCAGCTAATGCAACAACCTCGACTCCTCTTTGACTTAAATCCTGCAGCTTTTTCTCTGACATGAAACTTTTAAACCATGTTTCATAAACTCTCTGAGTCTCTGTTTTATCCTGCTGAGGTCACGTCTTTGTTTTTCCTGCTGAACTTTGATACAGAAAGAAGTTTCTGGATCCTGAGGGTCAAAGGTGAAGCAGCTGTTTTTCTGAGCGTCTGCAGAAACTTAATCTGCTGAGAGACGCTCAGACGCAGAAACTCTCAGACTCAGGGTCAGCGTGTAACTCCAGCTCCAGCGTAAAGGTGTCTGAAAGTCCTGGATCTGGACCTCAGCATTCTTCCCCTGACCTTAAACTTTGAGGGAGGGGTCGAACAGCTGCAGAGGAAGAGAGGAAGTGAAACACACACCCTCACACCAACACAGGCCGGCTTTTGTTCTGTCCTGGAAAAAATAAAAAAGAACCGAGGATTTCTGAGGCCGCTGCTCTGGAGGAACCGGGTCTAAAGACGCTTCAGGGAAAAGGAAAGTCCTGGACCTGGACTCACTCTCTGCAGAACTGAGCAGTTTTATTATGGAGTTAGTGAATCCTGGTTGTGTCCTACCAGGTCTCATCTACCAACTCCAACCTTTTTAGCCTTTAGCTCCTGTTTTAGCCTTAAGCTCATGTTTTAGCCTTTAGCTCCTGTTTTAGCCTTTAGCTCCTGATTTAGCCTTTAGCTTCTGTTTTAGCCTTTAGCTTCTGTTTTAGCCTTTAGCTCCTGTTTTAGCCTTTAGCTCCTGTTTTTAGCCTTTAGCTCCTGTTTTAGCCTTTAGCTCCTGATTTAGCCTTTAGCTTCTGTTTTAGCCTTTAGCTTCTGTTTTAGCCTTTAGCTCCTGTTTTAGCCTTTAGCTCCTGTTTTTAGCCTTTAGCTCCTGTTTTAGCCTTTAGCTCCTGATTTAGCCTTTAGCTCCTGTTTTAGCCTTTAGCTCCTGTTTTAGAATTGAGCATGTTTTAGCCTTTAGCTTGTGTCTAAAAATTTTGACTTTATCACAAATTTTAACTTTTGTCTCAGAATTTTCACTTTTAATCTTAAACATTTTGACTTAATTAAAAATTTTGAATTTCGTCTGATAAATTCAACTTTTAACCTTTAAATTTTCACCTTTTTAATCACAAATTTCAACTTTTGTCTCAAAATTTTGACTTTTTTATCTAAAAATTTTGACTTTTATCACAAATTGTGTCATTTTTAAAAAAAAAAAAAGAATTTACATTAAAGCCATAATTTTTCTTTTTCTACCTAAAAATTTGACTTTCACCTCAGAATTTTGACTTTTGAATAACAAATTTTGACTTGAACATGTCAAATTATTGACTTTTACATAATAATTTTGACTATTTCATCTGTAAATGTTGACCTTTTATGTCATAAGTATGACAATTTATCTCAAAATTATGACTTGTTGACTCAAATTTGATTTTTTTCCCCCTAAGAATTACAACTAATTTCTCATAATTTTGACTTTTAAACTCAAAATTTGATTTTTGTTGCTTCAAATTTGGACTTATTTCTCCTAATTTTGTCTCATAGTCTCATAGTCAGTCTGTGAATTTCTCCCATCTTTAATTATCAGCTCTTTTATTTCTTCATGGTTCTTGTTCATGTTTTAGCCTTTAGTCTGAGTTTTAGTCTTAAGACTGTTTTAACTTTTAATCCATGTCATAGTTTTTGGTCTGTGTTTCAACTTCAAGTCTGTTTTTCAGCTTTAAGTCCATGTTTAAGTCTTTTAAGTCTGTGTTTTAACTTTTAACCCAAGTCTTAGCTTTTAGTTGGTGTTTTAGCTTTAAGACCCTGTTGAAACTTTAAGTCCATGTTTTTATTATCAAGTCTGTGTTTTATCTTTTAGTCTGTGTTTTAACTCTCAGTCCATGTTTGAGGCTCAAATCTGTTTTAACTTAAAGTCCGTGTTTAAGTCTTCAGATTGTGTATTAGTTTTTAGTCTGTTTTCGTATTTTACATCTTAGTCTTTTTGAACCATAAGTCTGTTTTAGCTTTTAGTCCGTTCTAAACTTTAAGTCTCTTTTTCATCTTTTAGTCCATGTTTACGCTTTTATTCTGTTTATAGCCTTAAGTTTGTGTTTCAGTTTTAAATCTTTCACTTTCAGTCTGTTTCAACTCTTATTCCGTGTTCGAGTCTCAAATCTGTTGTAACCTTAAACTGTGTTTTAGTCTTAAGTCTGTTTCAGATTTAAGAGCGTTTTAACTTCTTGTTTGTGTTTTAGTCTTTAGCCTGCTTTACTAACTTTGAGTCCGTGTTTTTGTTCTAGCTTTTAATCTGTTTGTTTGTCTTTAGTCCACGTTTCAGCCTTTAGCTCCCATTTTAGCTTCGTCACTCTGATCATTTTTCTTCTTCTCTTTTGTCTTTTTTCTCATCAGACAGTCCAGCTCCTGCTTCCACTATAACAACTCAATAAAATGCAGAAATTATTTTCAGTAGAGAAAAATCACAGATCTCTTTCCTCACTGCTAAACTTGCTCAGTTAGCTGGGACAGAATAGTCGACGTATTGTCCGTCCGCTCCGGAGTAACGTCAAAACTTAATTAACGTACGGTTAAGAATAAAGGTTGATGATGTCGGTGGATTGAACAACTTCTGATTGATTCTGAACAGGTTGTTTATCGTCACAGGAAGTGACTCTGCAGTAAAGAAAAACCTTTTGGATAAAAAGCGTAGAAGCGTTTTCTTACCTCGTCCGTAGAAGTATTTGTGGTAGTAGTACGCTCCCAGGTCGATGTGCTCGATGATGTAGCGTTTGACCTTCTCCCGGTGGATGGGCTGGTTTTCCCGCGGCACCTCCAGCACGGAGACGCCGGCGTTGGTGCAGTGCGAGCTCAGCGAGGACTCGAAGGAGCAGCTCTCCGAGAGCCCGCTGTAGTTCGAGCTGTTCGCTCTGGATAACGAGATCCTCCTCTCGCCTTCGCCGCCGATCTCGTTGCGAAAGTGCGGACACCCCAGCACCAAACTGTTGCTCTTCCCGTCGCCTTCGTCGGCGTCCAGGTTCTCTTTGGGGTTCAGGTCCTCCCTGCTGCCCAGCGGCGACTCGAACAACGGCGTCGTCGCGCTGCTGCATCCTGATGCGCCAGCGTCCGGCGCCGCTCCGAGTTGAAGTCCAAGTCCAGGTATGGCTCCGGGGACGCCACCGGGTCCGGCGGAGGCGGCGGACGCTCCGGTGGTGGTGTTCTTCCTCTGGCTGAGGTTGGCTCTGCTGGCGACCGCCTCGCTGATGTTGAAGAGCACGCTCTGGACGTCGTAGTGTGCAAAACATTTCTGGAAGCTGAGCGGGCGGCGGTCGTCCTCTAAGGAAAGCCGCAGGGCGTCGCTCTCGCTCTTTATGGTCCGAAGCTTCCGGAACAACGACGTCTCCGAGGACTCGGACTTCAGGCGCCTCATGAAGGACTTCTCGCGCTCGCGGCTGTAGAGCAGCGAGCTGTCGATGTAGTCGTATCCTGGAATGTGGATGATCTCCCCTCTGGCGATCTGCGCCGCCGTTTGCAGACTCGGCGAGAGCGCGGCGTCGCAGCGCAGCAGCTCGGGGAAACCGAGCGGCGGGATGCTGCGGTGGTCCAGCGTATCGACTCTGTATCCTCTCAGCATCGTGAAGAAGCCGTCGCCGCCCAGGCCTTGGCGGTCGATGGACGACGTGCTGCCGTACTCCCGGTGCAGCGACGCCCCTGTGTTCGGGTTCACGGCGTTCTGGTCCATGATGTCCTCGGAGTCGATGTCGCTGATGGTGACGTCGCTGTTGCTGCGCTGTCGTATCGGGTGGAGGCCTTTGAGCGGCGAGTGGCTGAGGAGGTCGCTCAGCGAGAATTTGTCCGAGTACTCGACCTCCACGCACACGGGCTCCTGCTCCAGGATCTCCACGGCGTGCTCCTGTCCGTTCTGGAACACGGGAATCACGCTCTGGTAGTTCGGCCGCCCGTCCCACCCGTCTTTCCTCGGCGGCCACTCCGTCACCCTCGCTCTGACGCCCATCTTGGGCATGGCTGGGGTCCCGTTGCTTTTCCCGTCGGGTTTCCCCTGGAGGTTGGCGGGCGGCGGCGGCGGCGGCCCCATGCTGCCGTTCAGAGCTTTGAGCTTCCTGCTGAACAGCTCCTCCGACTGCATGACTCCCACGATTCCCACGAGGTTTCCTTTGTTCTCCGTCACCGGGCTGAAAACGCTCATATCCTGGCGGCGGCGTCTCTGACTCTCAGCTCCGCCTTCGTTACATCATGTGACGTTTCTCGGCGCTGAGCGGAGGAGGAGGAGTCAGGGAAGCGGCCGTCGTCATAACTCACACGAGGCGGTTGGCTCGCCAATTCACGAGCAGCATCTGGAGATCAGGGCGAGCGTCAGAGGAACTCCAGGCGGCGTTTCCTCCAGAGCTGAACGAGTCAGATCTGTAACAGAGACAGAAACAGAATAGAAGTTTTAAAAACACGCCAACAAGGCGACGACACAAAAAGACGTTTACGATCCAAACAACAGACAAAAACAATCGAAACCCCGATTCTGAAAATTCTGAGATAACAGACACGAGCAGGTCAACATTCTCAATCATAGATCTGTAACAGCACAGATACAGATTCTATATGTATAGTTCTGTTTCCATAGACTTGTGTCTGTATGTCTAAGATTATAGATCTGTATCTGTAGCTGTGTTACTTGTAGATCAGTGTATGTAGATCTTTAACTGAAGATTGATGTTTCTAGATCTGTAACTCTGTATCTGTGTCTGTAAATCTGTTTCTGTAGATCTGTTCATGTAGATTTGTGCCTTTGGATCAGTGTATGCAGATCTATGTTCGTAAATCTGTGTCTGTAGTTCAGTATGTGTAGATCTGTGTCCATAGATCTGTGTGCCTAGATTTGTAACTGTATCTATGTGTGTAGATCTGTGTGTGTAGATTTGTATCTGTAGATCTGTAGCTGTGTTACTTGTAGATCAGTAACTGTAGATCTGTGTGTGTAGATCTGTAACTGTAGATCTGTGTGAGTAGATCTGTAACTGTAGATCTGTCTGAGTAGATTTGTAACTGTAGATCTGTGTGTAGATCTATGTTTGTAGATCTGTGTGTGTAGATCTATATTTGTAGATCAGTATCTGTAGATCTGTGTGTGAATTTCTGTGTCTATAGATTCAGTATGTGTTGATCTATGTCTGTGGATCTATGTGTGTAGATTTGTAACTGTAGATCTATGTGTGCAGATCTGTAACTGTAGATCTGTGTGAGTAGATCTGTAACTGTAGATCTATGCGAGTAGATCTGTATCTGTAGATCTATGTGAGTAGATCTGTAACTGTAGATATATGTGAGTAGATCTGTAATTGTCGATCAGTATGTGTTGATATGTATCTGTAGATCTATGCGAGTAGATCTGTAGCTGTAGATCTATGTGAGTAGATCTGTAGCTGTAGATCTGTGTTGTGTAGATCCTGCTTCCTCCAGGTGAAGTCAAACAGACGTTGGTGAAGCAAATTACAGAAACAAGACTCAGATGTTTCTTTAAACGTTTTCATGTTTCTGATTCTGATCCAAACGCCGTCGGCAGCTTCACAGACGTTTCAGAGTTTTACTCAGATTCACTTTTATCAGATGGAGAGAACGAGGAAGAGGAAGAGGAAACAAACTCAGAGGTGAAGGAGAAGAAGAGGGACAGATCACAGCAGGACGAGCTTTGAGTTTCTGGTGTTTGAAGCTTTTTCAGACAGAAATTCAAAATCAGCTTCTGAAACAAAACATTAATGATGGAGACGAACAGGAAACTTAGAAACATCATTTTTTTTTTAGAGAAGTGGCCACTTTCTTTCTTTCTTTCGCTCTTTCTTTCTCTCTCGGCCTTTAACACGCCGGCTCCTGTTCCCAGACCTCTGTTTACATTTCTCATTTAATACTTCTGAGGAGGGGAAACTATTTTGGGATGGAAATGTGGGACACATCAAGATTAGCTACCAGACTCCAGCTACAGGGGGCTGAAAACGCTCAGATATTCAAGCATGTAGCAGCCGCCAGCAAGATACTGAACCAGCAAGATACTGAACCAGCAAGATACTGAACCATCAAGATACTGAACCAGTCAGATACTGAACCAGCAAGATACTGAACCATCAAGATACTGAACCATCAAGATACTGAACCAGCAAGATACTGAACCAGCAAGATACTGAACCAGCAAGATACTGAACCAACATAATACTGAACCAGCCAGATACTGAACCAGCAATATACTGAACCAGCAAGATACTGAACCAGCCAGATACTGAACCAGCAATATACTGAACCAGCAAGATACTGAACCAGCCAGATACTGAACCAGCAATATACTGAACCAGCAAGATACTGAACCAGCNCACAGCAGCAGCAACAGTCTGCCACAGCAGCAGTGACAGTCTGCCACAACAGCAGCGACAGTCTGCCACAGCAGCAGCGACAGTCTGCCACAACAGCAGCAGCAGTCTGCCACAACAGCCGCGACAGTCTGCCACAACAGCAGCAACAATCTGCCACAACAGCAGCGACAGTCTGCCACAACAGCAACCACATTCTGCCACAACAGCAGCGACAGTCTGCCACATCAGCAGCAACAATCTGCCACATCAGCAGCAACAATCTGCCACAACAGCAGCCAAAAAATTGACCTGTTATTCAAAAAATTTGGGCTGTTTATCTCAATTTCTAACTTTTTTCACCAAATTTTCACTTTTAAAAAACGTTTTGCTTCCTCAACAAATGATCTTTTGTTTTGTGATTTCAAGTTTTTATTCCAGAACTTTTGACTTTAACATTGAAAATTCGACTTTTTTCTTAAAATGTATTTTTTCTTTCAAAATTTTTCTAACCCAAAACTTTGACTCTTTATCTAAAAATTTAGTCATCTGTTCTAAAAAATGTTTTACCTTTATCTAAAATTTTGGACTCTAAAATTAGAAATTTTTGCCTTCCCAAATTGTTGAACTTTTATCTCATTATTTGATTTTTACCTCAATATTTTGACTTANAGTCTGCCACAACAGCAGCAACAATCTGCCACAACAGCAGCGACAGTCTGCCACAACAGCAGCCACATTTTGCCACAACAGCAGTGACAGTCTGCCACAACAGCAGCGACAGTCTGCCACAGCAGCAGCAACAGTCTGCCACAGCAGCAGTGACAGTCTGCCACAACAGCAGCGACAGTCTGCCACAGCAGCAGCGACAGTCTGCCACAACAGCAGCAGCAGTCTGCCACAACAGCCGCGACAGTCTGCCACAACAGCAGCAACAATCTGCCACAACAGCAGCGACAGTCTGCCACCTGTCGTTGGTGTAAGACGGTGTTGTCGTCGCTGTCAGACGGTGTAGTCGTCGTTGTTAGACGGTGTAGTCGTCGTTGTTAGACGGTGTTGTCGTCGGTTTTTTAACTGGACAATAAGTTTTTTAAACCCGACAAATAGAGTTAAAGATTGAAAAAAGTGGTTTAAAAGTGAAAATTTTTTGCAAAACGAAGGAGTTGTTATGATCTTTTGTTTTGTGATTTCAAGTTTTTATTCCAGAACTTTTGACTTTAACATTGAAAATTCGACTTTTTTCTTAAAATGTATTTTTTCTTTCAAAATTTTTCTAACCCAAAACTTTGACTCTTTATCTAAAAATTTAGTCATCTGTTCTAAAAAATGTTTTACCTTTATCTAAAATTTTGGACTCTAAAATTAGAAATTTTTGCCTTCCCAAATTGTTGAACTTTTATCTCATTATTTGATTTTTACCTCAATATTTTGACTTAATTTGGGCAAAAACAAATTCTGAATGAAGCCAAGTTTTCCTTTTTTTTCTTCCAACAGTCAGGAATGGGTTTCCATAGTAAAGGATTTAGAAAAGAGTTAAAATATCTGAGTGGATTTTCCGCTGTGAGATAAAAAGTCAGCATCAAAAATTAGAAAAACAAAGAAAGGAAAAAGTTTTAAGTCACAAGTTTTGACAGATTTAACGTCTGATTTTCTTCGGGATGTTCAGGAATGTTATTTTGTTTTTCTCTATTCCCCTAAATCTTGTTTTTCCCGCTCAGGTCGTGGCGTCTGTTTCTGACCGTCACCCAAATGTCTGACCTGCTCTGAGTTAAAGCTCCAGTCAGGAACTTTAGAGATGGCGTGCTGCTGTGAAAGCAGCCAATCAGAGCGCAGCATTAATCTCTGAGCGTGCTCACTGCTCTGACAGCGAATTAATATCTGTCGGCCTTTAATCAGGACGCCATGTCAGGGGTATTTTAGGCGCTGGCAGAGCGGCGGAGCGGCAGAGCGGCCTCTCTGACGACAGACGATCCAACATGGAGGCAGAAAATGAGTTCATTACTGTAATTAGGCCTCGCACGCCCTCGCTCTCCTCTGTCCGCCTCCCGCCTCAAACAGCCGGGATGGCGTTGGTAATAAAAGGCTGTTGGTAAAGCGGCCCACCCACCCTCCATCTGCTGCCACACACACACACACACACACACACACACACACACACACACACACACACACACACACACACACATAGAAAAACAGCCTCCTTCTTCAGGTCACACTCGTTCTGATGACCACGGCGCCTCAGGCTGCACGGAGACGTGAAACCGCCTTCTTCATTAATCAATGTCAGGGTGGAAGTGGCGAGCAGAGACCACGGTGGTCCACTTTACCCCCCAGACCACTACAGACCACTACAGATCACTACAGACCACTACAGACCATTTAAGACCACTACAGACCACTACAGACCATTACAGAGACCACTACAGACCACTACAGACCACAACAGACTGCTACAGACCATTACAGAGACCACTACAGACCACTACAGACCACTACAGACCATTACAGAGACCACTACAGACCATTACAGACCACTACAGACCACTACAGACCATTACAGAGACCACTACAGACCATTACAGACCACTACCGACCATTACAGACCACTACAGACCACTACAGACCATTGCAGACCATTACAGACCATTAAAGACTGCTACAGACCACTACAGACCATTACAGACCACTACAGACCACTACAGACCATTACAGACCACTACAGAGACCACTACAGACCATTACAGACCATTACAGACCACTACAGAGCCCACTACAGACCATTACAGGCCACTACAGAGCCCACTACAGACCATTAAAGACCACTACAGACCACTACAGACCACTACAGACCATTAAAGATCATTACAGACCACTACAGACAACTACAGACCATTAAAGACCATTACAGAGACCACTACAGACCATTACAGACCACTACAGACCACTACAGACCATTACAGAGACCACTACAGACCATTACAAACCACTACCGACCATTACAGACCACTACAGACCACTACAGACATTAAAGACCATTACAGAGACCACTACAGACCACTAAAGACCATTACAGAGACCACTACAGACCACTACAGACCATCAAAGACCATTACAGAGACCACTACAGACCATTACAGACCACTACAGACCATTAAAGACCATTACAGAGACCACTACAGACCACTAAAGACCATTACAGAGACCACTACAGACCACTACAGACCATCAAAGACCATTACAGAGACCACTACAGACCATTACAGACCACTACAGACCATTAAAGACCATTACAGACCATTCGAGACCATTACAGACCATTACAGACCAGATAATCCTCCGCTGACCCCCCAATAACAAACGTAAACAACCATAAAACGAAAACATTCAAAGACTCTTGAAACCAGACACGACCACTCTGCTTTTATAGATCAGACACTTCACACTCTGCAAATCAACCACTGACACTTTTACTCATCAACAACAACAACAACAACAAAAACTTTTTGGGTGTTTATTGAAGTCGACTTTATGTCCTGAGAGACTTTCTTACACCAGACCGACAAAGTGCTACGTGTTATTCCTCCGTGAACTCCTTTTTACCCGACTTCTTTCTGTAAAGATGTGTTTACGGTGTTTCAAAGGACGAATGTTATGCGGTTTGTCGTGTCTCTGTTCGGAGTTTTGAAGACCTTGTTTCAGATTTGGAGTGATGAGAGCAAAAGTGAACNAGAGAGAGAGAGAGAGACCACGCCTCAGTTTCTGCTTCGCCGCTCTCTTGTCTTTCTTGAGCGAGGGAAACGAGGAGGTGACGGCGAGCGGGAGTTCGGCCAAAGTCGCAGGAAGAATTTCTGCCATTAAAGCAGCGAGCCAATTAATGAGGCGATGTTTTCCTCGGGTTCATGACGGGGCCTGGGAACACAAGTGTGTGTGTGTGTGTGTGTGTGTGTGTGTGTGTGTGTGTGTGTGTGTGTGTGTGTGAAGCTTTCATCCCTCTTTCATCTCCCCCCACATTCAGCCTCACCCCGGGGGGGAGGGGGGCGGCTCTTCCACCAACCACCAAACCTCCTCCATTACCGAGCGGCGTTAACTCCGCTCGTCCCAACCCCATCACGAGGCTCCGCCCCCTTTTTCATTGTGTCCCCGACCACCAGGCGAACACCCGGCGAGCGGACGCTGAGGTTTTGATGGCGGGTGTGAAAGCGAGGTCACCCGGTGAAGGACAGCGGCGAAACGAGACGCCGCCAGCTGCTTTAACGGAGGAAACGAAGAGCACGCCACCACTGCCACCGCCGCCGCCGCGTCCAGGCTGCTCCGCCTTTAACAGGCGAATGAGACTGAAACAGCTCAGATTTACAGAAACAACGACTGAATTATAGATAATTCTGGGATTTCTGTTTCTGAGGGCGTCAATAAAAAAACAGGACGCCAACGTTTCCCGCCACTTCCCTCCATATTTAACCCCTTACACGATAACGAAACACAAAATCACCTTTTCATTGTTAAATATTCACTTTTTATCTAAAAGAAAATTGACTTTTTAGCTATAATGTTTATTTTTTTCCTCATAATCTTAAACATTCTGTAAAACATTTTGACTTTTTCTTGTAATTTTTAAATTCTATCTGAAAAAATTGACTTATTAGCTTCCAATTTTGATTTTTTATTCCACAAAATTCAATTTTTTTAGGTCAAAATGCATCTCATCTCAAAATTTCAATTGTTCGTCTCAAAATATTAACTAAAAAGCTTTTAATTTTGACCCTTCATCATAAAAGTTTAACTTTTGGTCTAAAAAATTCATCTTTTATATCAAAATTTGGACATTTTATAACTTAATGTTTACTTTTCAGCACATAATTTTGACTTTTTTACACTTAAATTTTGACTTTTTTCTCCAAAAATGACCAATTAGCTTTTAATTTTGACTTTTTATAATAAAACTTTGACCTTTTGGCTCAAAAATTCATTTTAACATCAAAATTTGGACATTTCATAACTAAATGTTCACTTTTCAGGTCATAATTTTGACTTTTTGTCAGAAAATATTAACTTTTCTCAAAATATTGACTGATTAGCTCCCACTTTTGATTTTTTCGTCATATAATTTTGACTTTTTTTGCCCAAGAAATTATATTATCTCAATATTTTGATTTTCTATTTCTAGATATTTTGACTTTCCCAAGAAAATGTTGTCAATTTAACTAAAAAATGCACCTTTTATCCCAAAATTACGACTTTTCAGCTCATAATTTTGACTAATTAGTACCCATTTTTGATTTTCATCATAAAATTTTGACTTTTTCGCTCATAATTAATCTTTTTTATCTATATTTCAATATTTTCCTCAGGCTTTTTGTCACAAAATATTAACTTTTCTTAAAATATTTACTGATTCGCAACCCAGTTTTAATTTTTTATCATAATATTTTGACTGTTTTGCTCAAGAAATCATCACATTGACTAATTATGTCTGAATTTTGACTTTCCCCCCAGAAAATGTTGAAATTTTAACTCACAAATGCACCTTTTATCCCAAAATTGCCACTTTCCAGCTCATAATTTTGACATTTTGTCTCAAAATTTTGACTAATTAGCTCCTATTTTTGATTTTCATCATGAAATGTTTACTTTTTTGTTCAAGAATTAATCTTTTTATACCAATATTTCAATTTTTCCCTCAAAATATTGACTTACTCAGTCTGAATTTTAACTTTTCCCCTGGGAAATGTTGACTATTTAACTCAAAAATGCACTCTTATCCCAAAATTACTACATTTTAGCTCATAATTTGGACTTTTATCTCCGGATTTTGACTTTTTTGTCTCATAATATTGACTTATTAGCTCCCAATTTTGATTTATGATCATAAAATCTTGACTTTTTTGGCTCAAGAATTCATGTTCTGATCTCAATGGTTTGTTTTTTTCTCAAAATATTGACTAATTAGCTCTGAATTGTGACTTTCCTCCTAGAAAATGTTGACTATTAAACTTAAAAAATGCACCTTTTAATCCCAAAATTACCACTTTTCAGCTCATAATTTTGACTTTTTATCACAAAAATTTATTTTTTAGGACTATTTTTTCATAAGTCGGGCTTTACAGGGTTAAAAATTGCAAAGGGGAAAGTTTCTCCACGAAAAGTTTTCTGATGATGAACTGCTCACAGAGATGAAACCCTGAAAGAGTAGGAGTTTCTGGAACATTTGAGTGTTTGCATAAAAAGAAAGAAAGAGGGAAAGAAAGAAAGAGGGAAAGAAAGAAAGAGGGAAAGAAAGAAAGAGGGAGGGAAAGAAAGAAAGAGGGAGGGAAAGAAAGAAAGAGGGAAAGAAAGAAAGAGAGAAAGAGAGAAAGAAAGAAAGAAAGAGGGATGGGCCGAGGAAGTTTCTACAGCAGCGAGGACGATTAGAGACTTAGTGTTTACATGTGAGCGCACACAGACCCCAGCTGACCCCGCAGCACAGGAACAATCAGGAGAGATAAAAAAAAAAAGGAGGTCAGACGGCGCAGAGTAAACAGATACTGCCTCATCATAGCACAATGCACTCTGGGAAATGTCCACTAATGCCAAGTCAGAGACCCAGGTGCACGAGCTTATCAGACGAGCAGCGCTGTGTTTTTAAGAGTTTAACCTTTGAGTCCGGGCGAGTCTTCAGAAGAGACTCTTTATACTCCGACTACAGCACGTCAGAGTAAATAAAACTCAGGAATATTTCTGGATGAGAGGAGACGACACAGATCTGCAGGACGGGGGGGGGGGGGGTCAGACCAGAAACAGACTTTAAAACTTTAATCAGACAGAAAAAACCAGGATGTGACTTTAGGAGACGTGAAAACTCTCTTTTCTAAAACTACAAAAGAGAAAGTAGAATCAAAAACTCACAATTTCAGCTCTAGTTTTCTTTATTTTAACCAGAGGTGGAAAATACTTAAGTACAAATACTTTGCTCCTTTACTGAAGTAGATTTTTCAGGTATTAAGTCTTCATGTTTTTGATAACTTCTTCCTTTCACTCCCAACGTTTGAACACAAATATCTGTACTTTCTACTCCTTACTACTTTTTTCACTTTTACTTAGGTAAAGTAGATTAATTTGTACTTTTACTTTACTTTTCACACTGAACTCTGAACTTGAAGCTTCTGACTAGGATTAAATCACAATCTGTCCTGTTGCAATATTCTAATCTCAGATGGTGCAATATTTTTCCACATAATCTTGAACATTCTGTAAAAACATTTTGACTTTTTCTGTAATTTTCCACATTTTTTTCTGAAAGTTTTTACTTATAAGCTCCCAATTTGGACTTTTTATCATAAAACTTCGACTTTTTGGCTCAAAAATTCATCTTTTACATCAAAATTTGGACATTTCATAACTAAATGTTTTACTTTTCAGTTCATAATTTTGACTTTTTGTCACAAAATATTAACTTTTCTTAAAATATTGACTGATTAGCTCCCACTTTTGATTTTTTCATCATATAATTTTGACTTTTTTGCTCAAGAAATCATCTTATCTCAATAAGATGATTAAGATGTTTGAACACAAATATCTGTACTTTCTACTCCTTACTACTTTTTTCACTTTTACTTAGGTAAAGTAGATTAATTTGTGCTTTTACTTTTACTTGTACTTTACTTTTCACACTGAACTCTGAACTTGAAGCTTCTGACTAGGATTAAATCACAATCTGTCCTGTTGCAATATTCTAATCTCAGATGGTGCAATATTTTTCCACATAATCTTGAACATTCTGTAAAAACATTTTGACTTTTTCTTGTAATTTTTCACATTTTTTTCTGAAAGTATTTACTTATAAGCTCCCAATTTTGACTTTTTATCATAAAACTTCGACTTTTTGGCTCAAAAATTCATCTTTTACATCAAAATTTGGACATTTCATAACTAAATGTTTTACTTTTCAGTTCATAATTTTGACTTTTTGTCACAAAATATGAACTTTTCTCAAAAAATTGACTGATTAGCTCCCACTTTTGATTTTTTTAATCATATAATTTTGACTTCTTTGCTCATGAAATCATCTTATCTCAATAAGATGAATAAGATATTTGAACACAAATATCTGTGCTTTCTACTCCTTAATACTTTTTTCACTTTTACTTAGGTAAAGTAAATTAATTTGTACTTTTACTTGTACTTTACTTTTCACACTGAACTCTGAACTTGAAGCTTCTGACTAGGATTAAATCACAATCTGTCCTGTTGCAATATTCTAATCTCAGATGGTGCAATATTTTTCCACATAATCTTGAACATTCTGCAATTTAACATTTTGACTTTTTCTTGTAATTGTTCACATTTTTTTCTGAAAGTATTCACTCATAAGCTCCCAATTTTGACTTTTTATCATAAAACTTCGACTTTTTGGCTCAAAAATTCATCTTTTATATCAAAATTTGGACATTTCATAACTAAATGTTTTACTTTTCAGTTCATAATTTTGACTTTTTGTCAGAAAATATGAACTTTTCTCAAAATATTGACTGATTAGCTCCCACTTTTGATTTTTTCATCATATAATTTTGACTTTTTTGCTCAAGAAATCATCTTATCTCAATAAGATGAATAAGATATTTGAACACAAATATCTGTACTTTCTACTCCTTACTACTTTTTTCACTTTTACTTAGGTAAAGTATATTAATTTGTACTTTTACTTTTCTCAGCTTTTTTTTTTACACAAGTACTTGTACTTCTACTTAAGTACAGAAAGTATGTACTTTTTCCACCTCTGATTTTAGGATTAAATCACAATCTGTCCTGTTGCAATATTCTAATCTAGGGCTGAACGATTTATCGTTTTCTGATCGAAATCGTGACCATGTGATCGATAAAGCTGCGATTTTTAATTTTTGCTCCTGACTGACCCAGGATCTGTTATATCAGCTGTTTCACTCACACCTGTCTTTGAGTGTGAGAATGTTGGAAAAATCCTTTTTTCCTTGAGATTGTTGAATTTTTTAAAATTGTTTTGTATTTTATTTTATTTAACTTAACACAATTAAGAATATTTTGTACTACATCATTTTTAAAAGTCAAGAGTCAAAGATAGATCTGTCTGTTCTTCAGTTTTTATAACTAAAAATACAATTTAGAAATAACAGGAATAGGTTTTAGTGATTTGAGAAAAGTCAAAATTCGACTGTTTATCTAAAAATCTCCTAAAAAAAAAATTTTTTTTTTTTGCCTTTTATCCTTTAATTTTGTATTTATTTTGTATAATTTTGACTTAAATCTTAGAGTTTTGACTTTTGTATCAAAATTTCAACTTTTTATCTCAAACATTACCTTTATTTATATTAAAACGTAGACTTTTTATCTTAGACTTTTGTTGTTTAAAAATTTTGACCTTAAATGAGAAAGTTTTGACTTTTTTTCGCATAATATCAAATTGATTTCTTAAACTCTGGAAGTTTATTGACTTTTTTGTTGATTATGACCTGGTTCTCACCTCATATTCAGAGGCTGTTATGTAATTCTTGAAAATTCAAGGAGCAATTAATCGCAATTTAGATTAAATGAAACCTGTTGCAATATTCTAATCACAGACAGTGCAATATTTCTTTTCCATGTGTCAGAATAACACATCAACTGTTGAAAACTACCTTTGCAAACAATCAAGCAGTGAAAAATGGCAGTGAAAATATAGTGTAAGGTGGCAAAAATGGTCAAGAAGCAACAAAAAGTGACAAGAACTTGGGAGATAACTTTAGAAAGTAGCAGAAAATGGTCCAAAAATGGTGGAAAACTAACTTAAATAGGCAAAAACTTGGAAAATAGTCAGTGAAAAGCTGTAAAAATAGCCAAAGGCAACAAAAAATGGGAAGAAATTGGGATAAAACTTTAAAAAAATGTCAAAAAGTGACAAAGAATAATCCAAAAGTAGTGGGAAAAAGATATAAAAAGTGACTAAAATAGGCAAAAATAAACAGTCAAGTGTAGCAAAAAGAAATGGTGATATAAGTAATGTCTATGTTCATTTTCCAACAATGTGTTTCTTTAAAAACTCTATTGCAATATAGAGAAAAAAGATAAAAGTGAAACTACAACCCAAGTAAGAAACATCTAGAAGAAGCCTGAAGGTTATTTGAGTTCACATTGATCTCAGGTAAATTCAGAATCTCAACTTTTGTTCTGAGTCCATTAGAGAAACACAACAGAAGCTGCTTTGAGTTTATATTTAGAAAAATTTCAGCGGCTTTAACCCTGAAATTTACTGTTTTTTTAATCCTATCCAAAACTTTACCTGCTGTTTTTTTAAAGGGAACCCATCAATGTTTTTTTTTTTTTACCAAAGCAGGGAGCGTTGTTGTGGTCGGGGCCGAGTTGAGGGGACAGATGGTGGCGTTTGGAGGACGGCCACGGCTCAGCGCTCGGGCACAACCACCCAAAAATGCCGCGTCGGTTCTTGTTTGTGCAGGAGGAAGACAAATCCCTGTAAGTCCTCGAAGTGGAGATTTTCATGCGAGGGCACAAAGACTACACTACAATGCATTGAGACGAGGAGGACGTAATCGGCATAATTTTTTCACGAGCAATTTCAACTTAGGGAGACAATAGATATCGGCCCAATTGCCCTTACATCCCACCAACTCTGACCTATTTACCATGCTGTGTTTCAGAGCTTATACCTGCAGAAACACAAGGTCAAAAACCATCAGTTTCTCCTCATTTGAAAGATTAAAGTCTCTAGTTTCAGAAAATGTCATGTTTCTATATGTGGATAAAGTCCACATCAGGATAAATGAAGCTGAAACACTCTTCGTTTTTTTATAACCAATTTTTGATCATCGTTAACTTGAAGATGCTTCATGTCAGACGTAAAACATCCACCACATCACTTCTACACCTTCTCATCTACATCTGGGTGAAATTCGAGCTTTTTAGGTAAAACTTTGTAGGAGTTAGAGAGTTTTTAGTCTCAGGTAGAGTCGTTCTCACCGTCCACGCTCTCGTCCGAAAACTCCGTACAAACAAAACCAGCTTCACCAGCGCTCAGTGTCCTCTTTGTGGAAAGGTTCAACAAAAATTAAGCAAATGTAGTTCACAGTCACAGACTTAAACTTTAAAATTCTGGCCTTTATTCAAAATCCTTTCAAAAATTCTAAATTAAATCTCAAAAATTTGGTTTATCATTTTCTGCAAACTCAAAATATGACTCTTTTTTTTTGCGAGAATACGGATGTTTTTCGAGTGTTTGTAACTTTTATTTCCAAGGTTCTAACTTCATTATCTTGCTTTGTTTCCCTCGAGATCACGACATTAATCGATGACCTCAGACTTTTTCTTGAATCCTGACTTCGATATAGATTCTGATTATTAATTTTGAATTGTCAGCGTCATCTCTTCAGTCAACTTTGCTCTTTTTGTGGAAAAGTTCAACAAAACTCACGAAATTATTGTTCACAGTCACAGATTGTTCCTCGTTAAGGAGACTTACACTTTACAATTCTGGTTTTTCTTTAAGATTCTTATTTCTTCTCTTTCCAGAATTCCTTATAAAATCTCAAAAATTTGGCTTATTATTTTCTGCAAAGTAAAAGTCGGACTCAGACTTTTTTTTTTCCAGAATTTCCAACTTTTTTCCAGGGTTCTACCTTCATATTCCAGCTTTGTTTTCCTAGAAGTCGTGACATTAATCAGACTTTTTCTGGAGTCCTGACTTAAATATGAATTTTAATTATCAGTTTTGAGTTTGTCAGTGTCCTCTTTTTAGTCAACTTTGCTCTTTTTGTGGAAAGGTTCAACAAAAATCACGAAATTGTAGTTTTCAGTCACAGATTGTACCTTTACTTAATGTGAATGAAGACGCTAGGTAATAAATAGGTCTCGCCAATGATCTAAATCTAAATCTATATCTCCTACATATATAAACAGAGATATTATTATGTTGAAATTTCCTTTTGGGAATTAATAAAGTATTTTTCATTTCATTACACAAGACCAGCGTCTGCTCTTGGTCAGTCAAGCAGGGAGCACTTGTTGTCTATCACAAGCTGTCCTGGGATGAAAACTCATCAGAAAATGATGGCGTCACTTTTGTTTTGTAGCCAGAAGTCTTTAGAAATAAAACATGCCATGTAAACAGTATAACTGTAACTCCTCCTTTACGAGATTCTGACACTTCGACGACAATAACTACTCTTGCCTGTGCTGTCTGTCTGTTTGTTGCCTGAAATGTCCTCTTTAAAGTGGTGAACCTTATTAAACTACTTTGTTGTGAAAACTATACAAACTTGAGACCTAAGGAGACCACCTTTCCTCTCACTTATAAGTCCCATCGGGCGTTTGTTTCTGTTTATGCTTCGATGACGTCAGAGAAATGGTAAACAGCTCACAGACGCTCGTGTGGAGTGTAAGACGTTAACACTTAAATCTTTCAGCTGGTACATTGTGTCTCTCGTCCCATCGCGCCTGTTCTTTATCCTCGTGTGTAAATCTGGAAAATCTGTCGTCCTGTCTATTTAAATTCTCACATCACCCTGAAACAACTAAAGGACAATGGCGGTGTGCTGCCTGGCAGGCGCTGGGCAGACGGCCAGCTGGCAGGGCAGCAGGGAGGGAGACTCCCATTTTCTGTCCTCTGCACCTCCTGCAGTGGAGGCTGCACCGTCCTGCTGCTTCAGAGCAGCAACAACAGGAGCTTTCTCTCTCTCTTTAACTCTCTAACTCTCTAACTCTGTAACTCTGAGTGTTTGGAGCTTCCTTCAAAGCTGTGACGGAGGTTTAGCTCTCGCTGATGGATCACCCTGAGTGATTGTGTTAATGTTGGCAGGTAGAGCTCCTCATTCCTGAGCTGCTGTTTTCTTAGAAACACAACCCGTGAGGTCCCTGCTCTTCAAAAGAATCTATTATAAACAAACTATAAACTACATTTGCTGTTATGACTCTGTTGTGGAAGCTGCCTGCTCATTGGTCGGCTCCTACGTGACACAAAAAGAGCCCAATGTGGGTAGAACACACCTCTATTTTCTTTGTATGCATTCATGAAAGTAGAGGCAGGAAGAACACACTTCACTTCTTCATGAAAATAAACTAATAGCCTGAGGAAGGGAGAGCACATCTCTCTTTTTAATTAATTCACATTAAGAAGAGTCTGAAGCAAGAAGATGTGCTCTTCTTTTTTTCATAAAAACCTTGAGGCAGGAAGAGCACATCTCCCCTCTGTTTTCTTTCCATGCAAGCAAAGCCTGACGCAAGCAGAGCACATCTCAACTTCTTTTAAGTTAAATGTTAAAAGAATTGAAGAAAGGGAGAGCACATCTCAAGTTGTTTTTAAGTGTCCTGAGTACGGCTGAACGATTTTAGAAAAAGATCTAATTGCGATTTTTCTGTCAGATATTGCGATTTCAATTCGATTCACCATTTTCTTCAATTCAAGCTTGAGTGAAGTTTTCACAATGTACAGAAACAAACTTGACAGAAAATTAAATCAAACCATTGAATCATCAAAAGTTATTACCCTAATGCAAAGATGAAAATTGTATTTATTATCAATTTTGCATTAAAAAAATCAATATTTTGATATAATAGTCAATATTTTAAAAGATAAAAGTTCATATTTGATTTCATGGTCAAAACTTTGAGGAATTGAAGTTAAAATTTGGGAAAAAAGTCATATACTGAGATAAAAAGATTTATTTTTTCAAACGAAAGTTAAGTTTCTAGCTGAAAGAAAAACTGAAGAAATGAGTCAAAATTGGAGACAAAAAGTCAATATTTTGAGAAAATACAGTCAAAACATCGAGGTATATTCATCAAAATTCTGAGATAAAAAGACAAAACTTTGACAATAGAAAAATGTTTTGCTGAAAAGTCAAAGTTATTAGATTAAGAGACAAAGTTTCGAGATAAATGATTGCAGTTGTGAGACAAAAAATCAAAGAATTGAGATATTAAAGTCAAAATTCTGAGTATAGGGAAAAAATTTTGAGCCAAAAAGTCAGATATGAGATTAAGAGACAAAATTTTGAGCTGGAAGGGCGAAATTCTGAGATAAAAAGTCATTTTTGAGACAAAAAGATGACATTTGGAGATAAAGATTCAATTTTGAAAAAAGTTCTTGACCAAGGAAAAAAGGATCTTCTAACAGTTTTACATCCAAGACACACGTGTGAAAAACAGCAGACACAACAGATCCGGGGTCAGTCAGGATAAAAAATAATCACACCTTTGGCGATCACATGATCACGATATCTGGAATTGCAATTTCGATCGGAAAATTATAAATTGTTCAGCTCTAGTTCTGAGGCAGAGGGAGTACACATTCATTGTACACAATGAAACAAAACAAGGTATGAAGAGCACACCTCAACTCATTTTTCTGTTTAGACATAAAAACATCTAAGGAAGGAAGAGCACACCTCTGCTCTCTTCTTTGTAAGGATACTCAGAGAGTCTGAGGCAGGAGGAGCACATCTCTATCTTTAATGTGCATTTATGAAAAACCTGAGGCAGGTAGAGCACATCTCTATCTTTAATGTGCATTTATGAAAAACCTGAGGCAGGTAGAGCACATCTCTATCTTTAATGTGCATTTATGAAAAACCTGAGGCAGGTAGAGCACACCTCTATCTTTAATGTGCATTTATGAAAAACCTGAGGCAGGGAGAGCACACCTCCCCTTTTATTTTCTGTGCATCCAGAGCCTGAAGCAGAGAAAGCATCTGTTGTTTTTGTTTTTTTTGTTTACGAATGAAAAGCCTGTAGCAGGTCGAGCAGCAGCAAAGAGGTGAAAAGCTTCTTAGTTTCATAATTCTTACAATTATTATATTAATTTATTATGAATCGTATTCACGTAAACATGATCCAGTTTAGGGCACTGACTGTATTTTTTTTTTTGACAATTTAGTGTTTTTGTAACCTCTTAGCTCCGCCCTCTTGCCCAAATATGGTCACTGCAGGAAACTATAAGTCAGAGCTGAAGTGCAGCAGAGTTCTTAAAGAGACAGTGTTTAAATCAGTGTGTTTACATTCAGCAGCTGCTGTGATTCTCTGGAAGTTTCTCTGGAAGTTTCTCTGTTGTTTCCACAGAATTGTACACACACGTTTAATCAGATTTACTCGGCTCTTTGTCCTGAACACACTCAGAGTTTCTGACCTCGCTCCTTTGGCTCGTTCCCGCTCTTTGTCTCTAACATATGTTTGATATTATGAGATTTGAACGTTCGCAGGAAATGAGAAGAATTCACCGTTTACTGTTTCTGTCGGGGAAACACTCGCTGCTCCCTCACGCTAACGCCCCGCTGACCTCGGTGTTTTCACGCAGTCCTGCTACTGTGAGAAAACGCTCCTGACGGTTCCAGCTGCCACAGTGATACGGCAATTGCCAAAAAAAAAGGCAACAGTCAAAAAAAAGGCAACAGTCAAAGCCTCAGAGAAATAACAGGGCAGAGCTAACAGGGTGAAGCTAAAATGGTGAAGCTAACAGAGCAGAGCTAGCAGGGTGAAGCTAGCAGGGCAGAGCTAACAGGGTGAAGGTAATAGATGAAGCTCAAAAGGTGGCGCTAACAGTGAAGTAAACCGGAAAGGGCTAAAAGGGTGAAGCTAACAGGGAAGCACGACCAGGGTTTAGCTAACAGGATGTAGCTAACAGATTAGCACTAACATGGTTGAGCTAACAGGCTGAAGCTAAAAGGGTGAAGCTTACAGGCTGAAGCTAAAAACGTAAAGCTAACAGGGCAAAGCCAAAAAGTGGAGCTAACAGGGCTGAAATGGTGAAACTGAAAGGGTAGAGTTAACAGGGTGAAGCCTAAAGAGTGAAGCTAACAGAGCTAAAAGGCGTGACGCTAAATGGGTAAAGCTAAAAAGGGGTAGGGCTAAAAGAGGGAAGCAAACAGAGAAAATAAGGGAGGCTAACATAGTAGAGCTAACAAGGCAGAGCTAACAGGGTAAAGCTAACAGAATAGAGCTATCAAAGTAAAGCTAACAAGGTGAAGCTAACAGGGTACAGCTAATAAGCCAGCGCTAACAGGTCAGAGCTACATTAATCTTTGTTTACTTTAACAGCGGTCGCTCAGTCGCTCAGTCGCTGACTCATGAGCTGTGATGTAGCGACTGTTTTGGCGCCGTGACCTCTAGTTAGCCTCGTAACCACACGGGCAGATCTGAGCGGCGGCGTTATCTCAGCGCCTCCTTCCCTCCAGCTGCTCTCCCTCTCCTCTCTGATGATGTGGGAGTCAGGAGGAATTTTCTGGGAGGATTTGACCTTTAATGGAGTTTCCTCAGAACACATTTGTAGTTTCACAGCGAAGAGAAGAACATGGCTGATCAAGGTTTAATGAAATATCTCTCAGAGTTTATCAAAACTGAAAGTTCACTGTAAACGTAAACACAGAAGGAGACTCATCGTTTTCTGGGAATTGTTTTTTTTTTTTTTAAACCTAAACATGGAAGTCACCGTGTTGGGAAACACAAACTTTAGGGTGAATCAAAGGAAACTGTGGGTTTGATATTTAGACAAATCAATTAAAATCAGTGACATTTTAATACCAAAATTAATAAATGGAGAGTGTGGGAGAGTTCCAGAATGTTCAGACATCAAAGCAGAGGCTGAAAATTCCGGAACAAATGGCCCTACTCTACTCGCCTCTACTCGGTTTGTGTTGTGTTTCCATCAGCGCGGTACTACGCGTCAGACGCCAGTTTTTAGTACCTACTCTACCCTGGTTCTAAGAGAGTAAAGCTGATACTAAAAGGTGACGTGGACGGACTGCCGGTCACTCATTGGTCAGAGAATGTCGTCTCTGCAGCTTCTGACTCTGAACAAATCACTTACAAGAGGCAAAGGAATAAGTCAGCGACGGGTTTTTAATGACATTTAAACCTGACGGCACAGAACCAGACTGAATGAAGACAAAATACAGCCCTAAAATGCTCCTTCATGATTCCTAAAGAAGTNACCAGGCCCAAAAATCAAAAATTAAAGTGATCTCACTGGATCCAGGGAAGAGTTGATGTCAGGAAGCAGCTCCTTCGTTTTCCTCCGCGTGCAGCAGCACCAGGCTGTTGTTTACCTCCGTTGTCATGACGACCCACATTGAGCCGCTGTATTACTTTAATGAAATCTTTTTAGACTTTTTTTTTTTCCTTTAAAGACCACGGTGGCACATATGTTAGTACAAAGTGATGTTTGTGTGGCGTTATAGATGAACATGCACGCACTTCTGCGCAGCACTTTAGCGCAGCTGTGTTATAAGATCCACGCCCACCGTGAGTCTGTAGTCGGGCTAGAGGAAAAGAACCAAACCCAGTAGAGACGAGGAGAGTAGAGCTGGAACTGTAGAGTGGAAAAGCGCCATTAGGGACTCAAATTCAGAGAGAGACGGTCGTTGTAGAATCAAGGGGACGAGAGTTCCGGAACTTTGGAACCTGGAATCAGGGTCGGAGGGTTCCGGAATGTCGGGAACATCAAGGCAAAAACCTCTCTCTCTCTCTCTCTCTCTCTTGTTTCTGTCAGTCACATGAACAACATTCATAAAGGGAAATTTCACAAGTTTGACCTGTGACTTTAGGCGATGACATCTTGGAATTTTTAGCTTTCAGGGTCAAAAATCAGGCTGATTGTGGGAATTTTTCCCAATATTCCGATTTACTATGTGACTACTTTTAAGTTTCATATCTTATGCGTTGTTAAGCAAACACACATTTTTGGAAATGAAAGTTGACATCAGTTACAGCATGACTTCATTTTCTGCTACTTATAATGAATGTTTTTTTTTTAACCCAATTTAGTCGCTTTAATCCCTTTTTTGCCACTTTTGGACCATTTTCCATGTTTTCTCCCAATGTTCTTGCCATTTTTCATGCTTTTTGACCAGTTTTGCCTCCTGAAACTTACTTTTATTGCTACTTCTTGCCACTTTTCACGACTTATATTGTTTCTCTTACGAAGGTAATTTCCAAAAATGTGTCTCTTTGGTTGAGCAGGGTTGAGTAACAAGTGTAGAGCATAAAAAATCAACTGCACAAAATTGCATCTATTATTTTTAAATATTTCAGGTTCAAAAAAATTGCACCATCTGAGATTAGAGTATTGCAACAGGACAGATTGGGTGAGATCCTGAATTATGAAGTAAAGCTAAAGTATGGGACAGGAAAAAAACACCACCTATTTCTGCATCACCTCCATCACCAACACCTCTTTCTCTTTTTCTTTCTCTCTGTGTTAAAAGAGTTTGATGGAAGCTCTGAGCACATCTATTTCAGCGCCGCTCCGTGAGGTCAGTCAGAGTCCGTGTCGTCGTGTTATCGCTGAGAGGTTTTCACCGTGTCGAGGCGCTCTAATGCACACGCTCGCCATTTATCCTGAGAGGCAGAGCGAGGGCGAACCACAGAGCCGAGAGCGTCTCTGTCCTCCATCCAAAGTTTGTTTTCAACTCGGGAACAACAAATGGCCCAGTTTGGTGCAGAAAAACCTGACTGTGTTTGCATTTTCAAAGCAAACTTTAACAACTCCCCTTCTGTGCTTCACGTTTGTCTCATTTACCAAAAGTCTGGAGAGTAAAACTGATTATTTCCCAAAAGCTGAATACTTTCATACATGATGAATATGTGTCTGTTTTGGCTTTAAATCAGTGGCATATTGTAAATTTACAAGTTATAAGCTCCTGAAATTTTCCAGAACTTTGCAGGAATTAATGTTTGAAACATTTCCAGTTGTTTTTCTGCGACAGCCTCCAAATATGAGCTGAGATCCTGAATTTTCTTGGATAAACTTGGGTCAGCAGCTTTAGTTTCACACACGAAGGTAAAACATTGAAGTTTTCAGAAAAGTGGAAACTCCTGAAATTTTCTTTGACTTTGCAAAAGTGCATGTTCAAAATCAGTTTCTTTTTTCTTTTTCTAATTTTGTAAAAGCCTCCAAACATGAGGTGAGAACTTGAATTTTCCTGGATAATGTGTGAAAACAAACAGAGGAACTTAACATCCTGACTTTGTTGCTTTTTTGAGTTTTTCCAAGTTTTTTTCGCAACTTTTTAAAATCACTTTTCCTCCTTTTTTTTATTACCAATTTTGACAATTTATTCTTCTTTCTGGCAGTTTCTTGAGTTTAATCAGAACTTTTTTGCCAATTTTTGTTGCTTCTGGCTATTTTCTTAACTTTGAATGATTTGTCACTTTTTTCTCTATTGTTGCTGCCTCCTTACCATTTTCCAAGTTTCCTCAGTTTTTTTGTTGTTTTTGTCCATATTCACTCCTTTCATTACTTTTTTGCCATTTTTGCGGCTTTTTGAGTATTTTCCGAGTTTTTTTCACTACTATTTTGCCAATTCTTGATGCTGTTTTTGCCATTTAATTCACTCTTCATCCCTTTTTTGCCACTTTTTGACCATTTTTTGCTACTATCTGGCTGTTTTTTAGGTTTTATCACAACATTTTTGTAACCTCTGACTATTTTTATAATCAACTATATTGTTCACTGTTTTCCCCACTGTTGCTGCCTCCTTACTATTTCCAAAGTTTCTCAGTTTTTGTTGCTTTTCGGTTGGTTAAAATCACTTTACACTTTTCTTTCACCACTTTTGGGCCATTTTTGCTGCTATCTGAGAATTTTGCGAGTTTTTTCACTACTTTTTTGCAATATTTTTACGCTGTTTTCCCATTTAAATCACTTTTTCTCTCTTTATTGCTAGTTTTGGACCATTGTTTTACTCTCTTCTGACTATTTTTAAAATTTTAACAAAGCTTTTTTGCCAATTTTTGTTGCCTTTTGACTATTTTCATTACTTAGACTGCTTTTGACACATTTTTCTCTATTGTTGCTGCCTCCTTACCATTTTTAAGTTTCATAGTTTTTGTTGCTTTTTGGCCGTTTTTGTCACTTTTCACTCCTTTCACCACTTTTGCTACTTATTTCACTACTTTTTTTTGCCAATTCTTGATGCTGTTTTTGCCATTTAAATCACTTTTTATCCTTTTTTTTTGCCACTTTTGGACCATTTCTACTCCCTTCTGACCATTTTTAAAGTTTTCACACAACTTTTTTTCCAATTTTTGTTGCCTTTGGCTATTTTTATAACTTTGACTGTTTTTGTCACTTTTGTCTCTATTGTTGCTGCCTTCTAACCATTTCACGTTTCCCAGTTATTTGTTGCTTTTTGGTTGGTTTTAATCACTTTACCCTCTTCTTTCACCACTTTTGGATCATTTCTTGCTACTTTCTGACTATTTACCAAGTTTCTTCCCAATTGTCTCGCCAATTCTTGCTGCTTTTTTGCTATTTTTGCCACCATAAACTTTTTTCCTTGACTACTTGCTGTTTTCACCACTTTTTTACCATTTAGTTTGTTTCGTTTGTGAAGCAAAAAAAAAGGGGAAACTTGGAAAATGGTAAGGAGGTAAAGAGAATGGAGAAAAAAGTGACAAAAACAGTCAAAGGTAACATAAATTCGCAAAAAAATTGTGATAACTTTTCACTGTTTTTGTCACTTTTTTCCAACTGTACACGCCTTCTGTCAATTTTCCAAAATTTCTCACAATGTTCTTGCCCATTTCGTTGGTTTTTGGCCATTTTAATCACTTTTCACTGTTGTTTTTTTACACTTTTGGACCACTATTTTGCTACTTTCTGAGTATAAATCAAGTTTTCTCCCAATATAGTTATACATCCTTCTCTGGTTTACACTTTTAAGGGGATGTTTTGCCACC
The DNA here is from genome assembly GCA_008086565.1 of Thalassoma bifasciatum. NCBI lineage: Eukaryota > Metazoa > Chordata > Actinopteri > Labriformes > Labridae > Thalassoma > Thalassoma bifasciatum. The sequence continues at coordinate 45,550 of RPOG01002155.1, read as the reverse complement.
ATGAACTTATTTTTATCACGACCTGCTGGTTTTGCCACTTTTCACCACTTAGATTGTTTCTTTTGCAAAGTTAGTTTTTAACAGTTTGTCTCTTTAGTTAAGCAGTGTTGAGTAAAAGTGGTGTAGAGTATAAAACATCAACTGCAGAAAACTCTATCTGATATTCTGACACTAGTCTACATCTAATTTTCTCACTTTTCCACCTTTACCTGCTCACAAACCTCCTATGATTCACACGTTAACTTTGTGTCTCGTGTGATTTTCTTCCTGCGATGCCTCGACATGAAACCCCTCGTCAGAAATCAACAGTTGTCATGCCTACCTGATTAAGAGCGTCCTTTCTCATTAGCGCCATAAATCCTTAAAGCGGACGACACAAAGCCCCCGTGAGCCCCCGAGGTAATGAGCTCAGTGTGGAAAACGCCATCCGAGTGCATTAAACCCATCAGCCACTTGTTGAGAGAAAGAAACAAACGCCACAACAATCCAACAAACCGGCGAGGAGGGAAAACGTAGAAAGATAGAGGAGAGAGGAGTAAAGTCTGGCAACCATCCGAGAGTCACTTTACTGAGATGCATACAGCTGCTGCTTAATGCGGCGGCCGCTCGCTCCCTCCCCCTGCCACAAAGCCACCAACAGCATGAATGGGCCTGCAGCATTAGCATATGTAAGGATGGAGGGTGGGGGGTCAGGCCTGCAGGGGGCCGGGGGTGGTGGTGTTGTTTGGGGGGGTGGACCGTGACATTCAGGACTCCTCGGGCTGACAGGAAGGACGAGGAAACAGAGAGGAGGAAAGCTTTTGTTCCCGCTGAAAGACGCCCGGGTCATGACGACGACCTTCCACGGCCGCGGCGATGGTTGACATTTAAAACAGCGGGAGACGCAGGAATCCGCTTATCTGTTTACTTTACAACAACGTGGTCCAAAGGTCCGAGACACAAACGGATACAACTACAACCTCTGAGATAAGAGCAGAAAACACAAGCGTGTCCGTCTCTAAGAGCTGGAGAGTTTTCAGGAGGGTGAGGAGTTAAAGGGAGGAGGACCTCATCACAGCAGGGGGCCTCCCTGCAAACAGCTGTGACTTTAAACACCTTCAGATGTGCTGAGGTGTTTTTTTTCCTAATCCCACACACTGTGCCCCCCCCTACAGATGCCAAGTTTAGGAGTTCCTTTTTTTCCCCTCTTCCTCCCTCTTGTTCCTCCTTTTTCTCACCTAATGCTAATGACAATTAAAGTTTCTTGTATAACTAGGCCTGTGGCAATAATCAATAAATCAATTAGTCTGGAGGATGAACAGAGAACATTCAACAGGTCCAGAGATCTTAACACTGTTCACACATATGTACATGGGTCAATGACAAAAAGAGGGTCTAAAAACGTATTTTTAAAAAGTTCTTTGAAAATGAATAAAAACATATTTCTGAGAGAAGAACTGATTTCAGTAGTTGACCAACATTTCAAAGTTTTTAGGTTCATTATTTTTTAGTATTTTTAATTTGAGCACCCAAAAATGTCAGGTGGTGCAACCAAATATATGAAAATATATTTATATGTTCCTGTTATTTTTTCTGTGTGAAATTATTGGCAAGTATCTCTCAAGTGTCTGTAGTGACTCATACATTTTCATTTTGTGTGTTTCATTTCTTTTATTTGTGAATAAGATAAATAANCAGAGATCTTAACACTGTCCACACATATGTAAATGGGTCAATGACAAAAAGAGGGTCTAAAAACGTATTTTTAAAAAGTTCTTTGAAAATGGATAAAAACATATTTCTGAGTGAAGAATTATGTTTTCTAACAGATTTCAGTAGTTGACCAACATTTCAAAGTTTTTAGGTTCATTATTTTTTAGTATTTTTAATTTGAGCACCCAAAAATGTCAGGTGGAGCAACCAAATATATGAAAATATATTTATATGTTCCTGTTATTTTTTCTGTGTGAAATTATTGGCAAGTATCTCTCAAGTGTCTGTAGTGACTCATACATTTTCATTTTGTGTGTTTTATTTGTTTAATTTGTGAATAAGATAAATAATTTGATGTTAAAATAACATTTCACATTATTACATTGGTTGTTCCACCTGACATGGAAATTGTTCCAGTCACCAATGAAGTGAAAAAACCTTTTTTATCACATAAAGTCTCTTTAGATGTTTGAAAAGGTGAACCAGTGTTTACAGTAAACCCGAGGAGACCGACTACGTCAAAGCTGTTTCCTGTTTTATTCTCTTCACTTTAAAATAAAAGTCTAATGTTACGGTTGCACCACCCTGACATTTGACAAGGTGAAAATTACGGGACAAAAGTTTTTGACATTTCTCAACAGCTTTAAAGTTCTTTTTATTTGCAAAGAATTTTTTATTTAAAAAGGTTCAAGCATAAAATAATGCCACTGTATTTTTATAAAGGTAAATGTTATTGACTGTAAGTTAAAAATCTCAAATTAATGACACCTATGAACAGTCCTGCCAACGTGGTGGACTGTAAAACCCCCAAACTCCTTGGTTTTGTGTTTTTTTGTACAATATAAAATATAGTTTAAAGATGTGTTCAAATAACACAGGTTTCATAGAATAAAGAAATACATGTGATGAAATACTTAGTTCATGATGGAAGGAAATATTGCACTCGGACACAAAAAAGGGGACGTCACCTCATTGACCCAAATATGTGTGGACAGTATTAAGATCTCTGGACCTGTTGAATGTTCTATAGGGAAAAACAGTCGCAATTAGATTAATTTTGCAAACTTATATGTTGTTGTATTATGTTGATGGGAACTCACAGTGAACTCCTCTGTTGTGTCTGAGAGTTTTAGTCACTGAGTAAATAATCCTGCAGACTCGTCCTGAGGGTGTGTACCTGTTTCCTCGAAAGCACGTTTAAGTTTTGTTTTGCTCGTCTAAATCCGACTTAAACGTCTGTGGAGCAACAGTCGCGGTCGTTACGTGTTTGAGGTCAGACGTCAGGGTGTGGAGGCCGTAAAACATTTCTTCAGACGCTCCTGAGCGCGGCACTTTGACCTCCAGAGGAGCAGAAATGTAACAGGGCGTGTTCGTGTTTGTGTGGCGTTTGGATGATGAATCGCTGACTAACTGAGACTTTAACTGGATAAAGACAGAAACAGTGTCACCGACCACTTCCTGAGAGTGTTAATAACAGGAAACGACGGGCTTTAATCGAGCTGGATGAACACGCCGCTCTCCCCGTGCGGCGTGAGGCTCTGATTGGTTTATTTGAAGCCCCAGGAGGTAACACTTAAGAGTTGTTGTCTCTGCGTCCCAGCAAACAGACCCAACTATTCATCAGCCTACACATGTTTTTCAGCAGAGGAACACGCCATCCCACAAACAGCGCTCGTTTGCACATGGACAGCCGGGGCTGATGGGTAATTTACATACTGAGGGTAGTCATTACACAAACGGATACACATGAGAAACGACCCACATTCACCGAGTCTGACAAATAACATCCTTTACAGCTCAGAGAGGAGGATTTAAAGAGACAGACGCACTTTTTCTGGACAGATAGAAACTTTTCATATTAAAGGGACAGTGAGGAGTTTCTGGGAAAAACTTAAATTCTCTGATATAAAGATAAAAACCTGATTATCATCCACAACTTAGAGCTGCTGAGAGTTATCAGCATTGAGCTGGAAGCTTACAAACCCAGTTGAGCTGAAACATGAAAAGGTGGCTTGAAAATAACTGAAGGCTTAAACACAAGCTAAAGGTAGAAAAACAAGGTAGAGACACAAACAAAAATTAGAACACGAAGGAACGGCTGAAAGATCGGCTCAAGGCTAAAACAGGAGCTAAAGGCTGAAACAGGAGATGCTAAAGCTCGAGCTAAAGGTTTAAAAAAAAAAGCTAAATACTATAAAACAAGTGAAAGACTTAAGCTTGAGCTAAAGGCTAAATGCCAAAACTAAAGCTGAAAGCTGAAACACAAATATAGGCTAAAACATGAGCTACAGGCTCAAACACAATTTTAGTCTCAAAACAGGGGCTGAAAGCTGAAACACAAGCAAAAAAGCTAAAACATAAGCTAAAAGCTAAAACATAAGCTAAAGGCTAAAAAAAAAAAAAAAGCTAAAAGCTAAAACATAAGCTAAATGCCAAAGCAGGGGCTAAAGGCTTAAACATAAGCTAAAGATTAAAAAACAAGGTAAGGACTAAAAGACCAGCAACAAACTCAAACACAAGCTAAAGGCTAAAACAAAAGCTAAAGGTTAAAACAGGAACTAAAAGCTAAAACATGAGCTAAATGTTTAAACTCGAGCTAAAAGCTAAAAGACCAGCAAAAGACTCAAACACAAGCTAAAGGCTAAAGCAGGAGCTAAAGGCTAACCATGAGCTATTGGCTAAATTGAGAGCTGAAGGCTAAAACAGGAGCAAAACATTTACACAGGAGCTAAAGGCTAAATCAGGAGCTAAATATGAGCTATTTGCTAAATTGAGAGCTTAAGGCTAAAACATGAGCTAAAGGCTAAAACAGGAGCTAAAGGCTAAAACAGGAACTAAAGGCTAAAACAGAACCTAAAGGCTAAAACAGGAGCTAAAGGCTTAATAGGAGATAAAAAGCTAGAATGCAAAAAGTGGCAAAAACATTGGCAAAGAGCTAAAACACAAACTAGAGGCTAAAACACAAGCTAAAGGCTGAAAAGGGCTTAGATCAAAAGGCTAAAATAGGAGTTTAAGGCTAAAACAGGAGCTAAATGCTTAAAAATCAGGAGCTAAAGGCTAAAACAGGAGCTAAAGGCAAAACAGGAGCTTAAGGCTAAATCAGGAGCTAAAGGCTAAATCAGGAGCTAAAGGCTAAAACAGGAGCTAAAGGCTAAAACAGGAGCCAAAGGCTAAAACAGTCACTAATGTGTTTGTGCTAATGTTGATTCCTGTCCACATGCAGCAGTTATTCTGCAGTGATCTGTTCAAACCTGAGAGTCTATCAATAAAATGAAGAGCCAGGTTACGTTTGCTCTGCTTGGTGAGGTTGGAGTTGGTAGATGAGACCTGGTAGATACTAAACTCAGCTCTGTGTGAGTTAAAACTACAACAACAACAACAGTTTTCCTCGACGGCGTCCACCAGGGGCCGTTTAACGACCCTGAGAGAGCGAGCGAGCGAGTGGCACCTGCACTCGCTCGGGCATGTGACGCATTTGCCATTCGGTATTTTTAGTCCTGCTGATAAAGGGGAGAGGGGTAAGTTGTTGCTCAGTTATGCAGAGAGAGAGAGAGAGAGAGAGAGAGAGAGAGAGAGAGAGCAGCTGGCAGGCAACAGGCCGACACAGCATCTCTACCTCCCCCTTTCCTCCCCCTTTCCTCCCAGTTTGTTCTGGATCTGTTGTCTGGATTCATCAGCGAGCGAGCGGGAGGGAGAGAGAGAGGGAGGGTGAGCTGCCTTCACTCATCTCTTCAGAGAGAGAGAGAGGGGGAGGAGAAGGGGGGAGGAGGAGAGTAAACAGCAGCTCCACATCTCTCTCTCTGCTGTTGCTAGGCAGCTTTTTCTGCCTCCGTCAGCCCTGAGTGACAGCACACACCTCCCTCCAGGACAAAGGAGGAGCAGAGAAAGAGCCTCCTTCACTCCTGGAAATCTCACCGCTCCTGAATTTAGTGGAATTGTTATTCACACACGTCCCGGAGCGTCTCCGGAAACAGGATTTGTAAAAGAAGGAAGGAAAAAATCGCAATTTCAGACATCGTGATCATGTGATCGTTAAAGCTGCGATTTTTTTTTTTACTCCTGACTGAACCAGGATCTGTTATATCAGCTGTTTCACACACACACACACACACACACACGTCAATCGTTGAATTTTGTCTTGATTTTTTTTTTTATCCCTTTTTTAACTTCTTTAAATCATTTTGTATTTTCATTTTTTTTCACTTAACACAATTAAGGATGTTTTGCACTACATCATTTTTTAATGTTAAGAGTCAAAAATAGCTCTTTCTGTTTTTCACTTGTTAAAACAAAAAATACAATTCAAATAGTCCAGTTTAGAAAAGGAAAGAATTGTATTTTAAGGTCAGAAATTCAACTATTTATCTCGAAATCTTTTTTTTCCTCAAAATTTTGCCTTTTATTTCTCATAACTTTGACTTTTTATGGTAAAATTTCTACTTTTTATTCCAAATATCGCCTTTATTTTATCAGAAATTTTGACTTTTTATCTTAGATTTTTGTCTTTATCTCATAAATTTGACCTTAAATGTGAGAGTTAAGACTTTTTTTCACATAATGTTAAATTGATTTCTTAAAATTTGGACTTCTTTTCTCTGAATTTTGTCTTCACTTCTCAAAATGTCCACTTTTTATCTTAAAATATAGTCCTTTTAGTCGATAAGTAAAAGCTTTTGATGCTTAAATGGTTTGATGTAATTTTCTGTCAAGTTTGTAAATGTTTCCGTACGTTGTGAAAACTTCACTGAAGCTTGATATTGCGATTTCAATTCAATTCATGATTTCTTTATATCTGCCAGAAAAATCACAATTAGATCTTTTTCTGAAACCGTTGAGCCCTAGTGAGACCTCTTTATGACTTTATCCCCTTTACCTTTATAACAACAGACATGAAGGGACACATTCCGGAATCTTTCCCTTCATCTTGGAGACATGAAGGGCAACATTCCATCAAACGTCCCTTCATCTCCAGAGACATGAAGGGCAACTTTTGCTCCCTTAAAGGGTATATGAGGATAGAAGTTAGCATGAGTCAGCATTTCTGAGGAAATCTCGTGAACAACAGTCGCCTTCCTATTTCACAAACCTAAACATCGCAAGAAAAAAAAAGATGTTAACAGAAACAACCTAATTTAAAAAAAGGAAGAAAAAAAAAACAAAAACAAAACCAACCACATCAGCAACGACATCAACGCCCATCAAAATGACAATTTAACCCTTAAAATGTTTGTGGTATCCATGGTTACCGCCAGTTACAGTCCTCCTTCCTTCTTCCGGAAACTGAATCTTGAGATTCAGGTCGAAAACATGCCACGTGCCACATGTCACACGACACATGTCACAACAAATAAGGCATTTTTCTGGACCTCAGTTGAATGAGGCTCATATTTAGAATAAAAAGATAATTTTCACGAAAATTAAGACATAAGGGTCAATGACATGACGTGCATATTTTCGTGTCCGAGTGCAATATTTCCTTGCATCACAAATTGGAATTCGTAATTTTCATTCTTAGCACCCATGCATATTTTATTTACAGGGAATATTTAACTTCAGGCCCCTCACGAAGAACACTTTTATTTTCCTTTCTTTTTGTGCTCTTTTTCTTTACCTGCATATGGACTTTACATTTTACTTTAAGGTGACACCGTCACAAGTGACCCCTGGAAATCAACTCACGACCCCCATTGGGGTCACGACCCACAGGTTGAGACTTCTCTAAGAGGATGATGGTGTGATGTCAAACAAGCTTAGATTTGTGTCTCTATCTTTTGTTGTTTTTCTGTTTCTCTCTCTGGTTTGTGGAGTTTCTGGCGTTTAAACCTCTCACACTCACGACTAAAAGCTTTGGCACCGTGACTCTTTCTGTCGTCGACCGTTTAGTTTCCAGCTCAGACTTCCCTCCGTTTCCTGCTTCCTCTGAACACATCCGCTCTGCAGCACCTCTGATCCGCCATCCAGCGCTTTCTCTCTGCCAAAACTTCCAACGAGAGCCGCTCTCCGGACGCCGCTTATTACCCACGTGCTAATTTTAGCTCCCGTCAGAAAGGCTGGTTACGAGGCCCGCGGATGGAGGAACGCGTCGCGGCGCTGAAGGCTCCGACAGGAAACGCCAGCGTCTGTCATCTCCTGCCAGAGCGGAGTTTGTGTTTCTCTGCCTCGGGGCCGTTTTCAGATCTTAATCGTGTGTTCACAGGTAATGAGAGAGCAAACGGCAGAATAAAAACAAGACGTGGATAAGAACTTAATTACTGAAAACATCCTCGCTGAGCCGGTGGCGGTGTTGTAGTCTTCAAAATTTAATCCACGGGTTTGCTCTGCAGAGAGATTACAGCAGCTGAAATTAACTTTTCTTTATCTGCTTCCAGCAGAGACAAAGTTGTTTGGATGTTTTTTTTAAAGCTCTTTCCTCTCCACATGTATTTCTGAGTGTTTCAAAGACGTCGAACGCTGAAATAATCCAGCTGCTCCAGAGGAAACAGCAGAAATTAGAGGCACAAATGTCCCGCTGTCTTATTATCTTGATTTATCTCTCGACCTCTCTGTAGGTCCTGACCCAAAGATTGGACATTTCCTGAAGTTTCTCTCACTACTTTCCCTCTTTGAGGCTTCAGCGAGGTCTCTTCTTTCTCACACTGAAGAGTTTTTTATCTTTAAAGACCCAAAAAGCTTAAGGGGGATAAATAATTTTAATTATATTAAAGTTAGAGAACATTCAGTCGTCCCCTCAGGTTAATTTCCTCGTCCTTGAGCTTTTCCTCATGTTTCTGGTTGAGATTTTATCTTTTAAGTTTGGTTACACTAAACCAGCCATTCTCAACCTTGGGGTTGAATGTTACTCATATTAAGAATTGAAAGAATTTATACTAAAAACAAGACCAACATTTGATGAGATTTCTGCCAGATTGACCGTGTCAAATTTATAAAGACACCAAAAAATCATTACACAAAAATGGAAAGACAAAAATGTTGACTTGTTTTTTTTTTCCACGACCGCAACATAAACATTCAAAATGAAACGTGGCCTGTTTTTGTCTCCATGGGAACCACTGTTTTAGGAGAGTGGCATTATGGGTAACAAGAATAAAGTGCCGTCTACAGGGTTTCGCCCAAGCGGCAACCTGCGGTCTGAAAAAATTAGACAACACTTTAGTGCTAAAAAGCTGCTGTTCCTCTAGCGACCGCTTGAGGCTGACTCTGGAAGCACCGGAAGTCACGTATAAACGAAGCTAAAAAGACCGTTTTCAGAGCTGAAGTTATCGTATTTGAAGCCTGGTACAAACTCTGTCTCCCGTCTGTATCACTAATTTCACTAACGGCACACACTGGGCCTCATTCACGAATAAATGCGTAGAAATGTTCTTACTCCCCGCACGAAATGAGCAAATACGCAAAATCACCGTCGGATTCATGACACGTGCGCAGCAGCTGTTTTTGTTCGTACCACCGTGCGAATGTTAGTGAATCAGAATCATTCTAAATCCACAGGCGCGTTCCTGCATCCTGAAATTAACATAAACCACGCCCCAATTCATCCATATAAGGACATCTGTTCAGAGGTTCAGGAGGAGGAGCAGTCTTCCTTTAGGTCCTCATCATCAGCATCAACCTCACAGCTCGTTCTCTCGGTGTCTCAGAGACTCGTCTGCAGACGCTCGTCCTGACCGGAGATAAATGATCAGCTGATTCTCCTGGTGCTGTGAGGGAGATCGTACCGTGTATCCGTGACATAAATAACACATTAAAACAGCTGCTGGATATTTTTACAAACAGGTAAATAAATCTGAGTGAACAGCTGAGCTGTGTGTGCGTCATCTACTCAGAAAATGTTCAAAATCATAAGAAGAAGCAAATTATTTTACGTCTTCATTCAGTTTGTACAACTTTAAAAAACTGTTTGTCAGAGCAGTCGATGATTTAATCAACATAAAATAATGTGACATTCTGATATGCACGTTATCATATTTTTAATCTAAACTAAGTATTTTATTTAAGATTTAATATTATAAGCATGATGAGGACGAATATGTGTCATTTTCATCGTTATTTCATAAATTTAGCCAAAGTTTTAAAATGTTATGTTTTTAGTTAAAAGAGTCTGTGTTTTAAGTTATATAAACAGCTGATCATTCATTATTTGTGCGTACTCATGGTCTGAGGAGGTTCTACATTTGTTCACAAAGTAAGAAGAAATTCAGGTAAGAAAACTTTGATGAATCACAGGTTTGTGCGTCAAACGTTCGTACGCATGATTTAGGCACGAATTTGTGCGTACGAACGTTTTGTGAATGAGGCCCACTGTGAGGGGGGGGATTTTTTTCTAACTCGGCCGTTTGGAAGATATTAGGATCGAGAGCTTACCCAATCAGAGCCACAGCTCAGATCACGTGACTGACGGGCGCCCAATAGCTGTGAGTTTGGGCACTCGTCACTCGTCCCAATTCCAATATGGCTGCGCCCGTCGTTTAGCATAGATATATATAAGAAGGCTAGATGCCTCGAGCGCGCTGTGTGCCAATGGGAAGTAACGTCGTCACGTGGCAGCCATCTTGGAACAGGGCTGCTCGCTCACTCATTACATTACAGTCAATGGGGCCTGGACTTTGAAATGACTGTAGATCGCTAAATTTTCAACCGATTTTCAAACGGCTTGTTTTTTAAAAAAGGTCAGAAATTTAGCTAATTAACTTGCAAACTCAAGAATATTTTAAAAAAATAATAATTGCGACTTAAAAACTCAACTTGAATCATAGCCACGTGAGTAAGGTTCGTAATAAACCAATCCGTCTGTAGATCTGTCAAGAATTCAGCGAGTTACGAATGTTTTAGTGAGTAAATCATCATCCTTTCCATTGACTACAGTACAGAGCAGGCCTGTCCCAAGATGGTCGCCATGGTGACCACACTGCTGACTCCACCTTAAGGCATCTAGCCTTCTTATATATATATGTATGCCATTCCTGGTCCTGGAGGAAAGTTCCTTTGGTTGAAACAGATTAAAAGTGTATGATGTTGTTTTTCAGTCCGTTGCGTCTTTTAAAACTTCTTCAAACCCGTTTATTTCTTCTCTGCTGACACAGAAACTCGTCAGGACTGAGACTCAGTTTCAAAGACTCTGATCCCAAAATAAGAAGAACAACACGGTGACGGTGCAGCGGCGGCGGCGAGCGAGCGACCATCTGCAGCTCCTGTAATTAATGAATCTCTCTGAAGGGAAAACTCTGATTAAGTGAAACCTCCTCTATCCTCCACAGACTCTGTTTTCTGAGCATGCTCAGTCACGTCCATCTGACTCGACCACATGAGAGGAAACCCGGAGGCGGCGGCGGCGGGGGGACGACACGCAAATGTTCATGAAGGAGCTGAAACGACCGCGTGGTGACGGTTAAATCAACAGAGGAGGGAGGGAGGGAAGACAAGTAAACAGCCAGGAAACCATGTGAGAGGAGAGTTTAAGATAGAGCTTTGTTTTTGTCATTATTTCCTTTTTATTTTTATTTTTAACTTACAATTAAGGATGTTTTCAGCTGCACTACTTCCAAAAGTCAAGAGTCAAAATGGATCTTTTTGTTTTTCAGTTGTTTTAACTATAAACACCATTAAAAAGTAAAGTTCAGAAAAAGTAAGAGGTCAGACTCTAGGTTTTGAGAAAAGTCAGAATTCAAAGATTTATCTCAATATTTTTTCTTTTTCTCAAAATTTTTCCTTTTATTGAATAATGTCTTTATTTTTGGACAAAATTTCAACCTCTTATCTCAAAACATAGTCGTCTTGTCTCAGAATTTTGTTTTTGTTTGTATAATTGTGACTTAAATTTTAGAATTTCGACTCTTTTTTAAAATCAAAATTTCAACTATTTATCTCATACATTACCTTGATTTCACTCATGTTGACATTTTATCTCAAAAATTTGACTTTTTATCTCAGACTTTTGTCTGTATCTTAAAATTTTGACCTTAATTGTGAAAGTGTTGAATTTTTCCACATAATTTCAAATTGATTTCAAAGAGTTATATTAAATTTTAGACTTTTATCTCACAATATTGACTTTTTCTCTCAGAATTTTGACTTTATTGCTCAAATTCAGCATACTCTTCCTTTAAGCATTTGCTGCAACAAAGTGCTTAATGGTGATATGGGGCTCAGCATTTCAGCAGTGAGCTTTTCCTGCAAGGAAATGAAGCAGTGCTGAAATGCAGTGCTCAGCATTTCAGCATTGGCTGAAAGGAAATGCCACCCAAAGGTTCAACTTTTTCTTTTTTTTTTCAGTGAGAACCGAAAGGTAAAAATGAGTCAAAGGAAGAAAGACGAGTGCAGTGAGTCACCGTCTTCATATGAAGGATGTTCACTTTAAATCCCGAGAACAATTCGACCTCCATCCTGCTCCGGGTAATTTCTCAGAGAGCCGTGTAAAACACAGAGCGTCATTAACCCTTTACAACCCACCAAACTCTGGCATTTATACCACACTATGTCTCAAGCTTATAACTGTAGAAACATAAGGTCAAAATTCATCAGTGACTCCTCATTTAATAGATTAAAGTCTCTAAATTCAGAAAATGTCATGTTTTTATATGTGGTTAAATCACATCAGGATAAATGCAGCTGAAACACCTTTTTTTTCCCACTTCACCAATTTTTGAGCATCATTAACTTCAAGATGCTTCATGTCAGACATAAAACATCCACCACATCACTTCTACACCTTCTCATCTACATCTGAGTGAAATTTGAGCTTTTTAGGTAAAACTTTGCAGGAGTTAGAGAGTTTTTAGTCTCAGGTGACCAAACACCACGCTCTCGTCCGAAAACTCCTTACGAACAAAACCAGCTTCATCAGCGCTCAGTGTCCTCTTTGTGGAAAGGTTCAACAAAAATGAAGCAAATGTAGTTCACAGTCACAGATTGTACCTCATGTGGGAGACTTACACTTTAAAATTCTGGCCTTTATTCAAAATCCTTTCAAAAATTCTAAATTAAATCTCAAAAATTTGGTTTATCATTTTCTGCAAACTCATAATATGACTCTTTTTTTTTGCTAGAATACGGATGTTTTTCGAGTATTTGTAACTTTTTTTTCCAAGGTTCTAACTTCATTCTCTTGCTTTGTTTCCCTCGAGATCACAACATTAATCGATGACCTCAGACTTTTTCTTGAATCCTGACTTCGATATAGATTCTAGTTATTAATTTTGAATTAGTCAGTGTCCTCTTTTTAGTCAACTTTGCTCTTTTTGTGGAAAGGTTCAACAAAACTCATGAAATCGTAGTTTTCAGTCACCGATTGTTCCGCTACATGAATGTGAACGAAGACGCACAGCAATAAATAGGTCTCGCCAATGATCTAAATGGCTACAGATGCTTCCTGTGAAGTGTAAGGTGATTGGTTAAGTGTCAAAGTGAGTGACAGGCCTGTTAGCCACTAAACAAGCCTCTGATAGAGTTTATTACACAAGACCAGTCAAGCAGGGAGCACTTGTTGTCTATCACAAGCTGTCCTGGGATGAAAACTCAACAGAAAAAAAATGGAGTCACTTTTGTCTTCAGCTAGAAGTCTAAGGAAATAAAATATGCCAAGTTTTATCAGATTGACATTGAGGAGGAAATGCTCTAAGACTGTGAAGCTGCTGTTATTGATGAGAACGGACACGACAGACAGACAAACAACGGACTTTACAGGAGAAATTTCACCACTTGGAATAATTTGATGAAACAACACTTTTGATATGTTTGAACTCTGGATTCCTCTGGTGGAAAGGAGAGTGAATATTAAGGGTACGGGCGTCAGGATGTGACGTAATGACCCCAAACAGGTAGGACGTCCACGTTGTTGTGAGTGATTCTTACGGTACGGAAGTTACGGACGACGAACTTCACGGCTGAAATGTGAAGAATTGAAGCTTTTTATCGCGGGGTGCGTTCTAATTTTCGACAAAGATGTTACTGTTTATACTTTGAGGACGTCATGAGGAATGGTAAACGGGTTGCGGACGCCCCGGTGGAGGATGAGAGGTTAAGGGATGTGTGCTTAAGTCGCAGAGAAGAGGCCGAGAGTGGATGGGAAATGGTCGGAGTTATTTCCATTCCCTCAGCCCGTTTATGGAAACATTATTGGAGCAGGGTTCAGTTCTCACGGAGGAGGAAGAAGAGGAGATGAGGCTGCTTTTAGCTGTTTTCTCTGGAAAAGACCTCTCTCTCTCTCTCTCTCTCTCTC